>JASANF010021030.1:0-19390 GCA_030248245.1 Trissonchulus sp. WLG1_4
CGTGGATGTCAGTATTCAGTTACGTTGAAGGAATATTACAAGTAAAATAGATATAAATTTATTTACAAATAGATAGGAAATTGCAAATATATAGGCAAGTCCATTGGGTTAGTCAAATGGTCAAAAGACTTCAAAACTAAGGCGAGAAAAAGCAAAAGTGATGACCATAATAAAGCGTAAATATTAAAAAGTTACTTACGTTACAGGATTTTCTCAAGTATTATGAGAAAAGATAAAGCAAAAGAAGCAAGACAAGGCAAATGGGCAAGTAAAATGGGTCAATAAAATAATATAAAACCATTAAAATTACCGTGAGCAAAGACAGAAGTGGTAATCAAGAGTACTCAATTAAGTTTGAGTACAGCAAAAGAACTTAGGTTACAGACTTTTCTCAAGTGTTCGGAAAAAAGGAAAAGCAGAGAAGCAAGCAAGGCAAATGGGCAAGTAAAAGGGGTCAGTCAAATGATCGAAAAACTTAAAAGTTACCGTGAGCAAATGCATAATATGAACTGCAAAAAATACAAAACAGCTGTTTTACTGTAAATTAATGTTTTTTAAAATACGCTATTAATAGTGTTACGCTAACTTCGCGAATGTTCTGGAAATTTCTCGAAAATGGACTTTGAACTTTGTGAAAAATTTTGAAAATAATGAATCTAATTTTATTCCCCTTCTACCTATCTCCTTTCCTGCTATCCCCCCCCTTCGACCACCACCTCAGTTCTGCTCTTACATACTCTATCTTAATAGGTATCTAACTCTATCTTATCTCAATCTCCTAAACTCACTATTGCTAACCCTATATCTTAAGTAATTCTATCTAACACTGATGCCACAATTGTGTCTTCAATTAAAAAAGCTCGCCATGACCGGAGTTGAACCCGGAATTCACGCTTCCAAAGCGAGCATCTTAACCGTTATGCTATCATGGCTTGGAATTAAACAGCTTACAAGCTGCTCTTATAATGTTTGATTTTCAGTGCAGTAATACGTACGTCAGCTTGCTGTGTGCTGATTGGCGTGCGTGCTTTTGTGTGTGCTGATTGGATGCCATGGTCTATGCTTGCTTGTGTGTACGTAATGTACGTAATGTGTGCTTATAAATTGATAAGGTTTATAAGCACAGCTAAGAACTTTTATTCTAAGACCGCGTAGTCGAGTGGTTTACTGTACAATTATTTTTCGGATCAAATCCCAGAAAATTTTTTCATTTTTTTTTAATTGTCAAAATAAGAATTTAACTGAAATATGTAATAATGATTTTGTGTGGATCATAAATAAAACACAAATATTATGATGAACTATGATTCCATCCATAAATTTAACAATTCTTCACAAAAATTACAAAACTTTTACCGTATGTTCACAGTCAATAGAAAATTTGTACAACTTAATTTCGCTGTAAACTAGTTAATGATATTGGTTACCATTAGAGTAATGGCATGGGTGCCGTCTTGTGAACTGTTACTTTGATATGTAGTAGTATAAGTGATCTACAGGTGCTTTGTAAATAAATTGGTTTGCAAAGTATCGTCTGTACAGGACTGCAAATCCTCAGTTGTGAAAATTGTGAGGGTTCGTAGTCCCAAACAGACGCCAAATACTACTCACGTTTACTAAACAAGCTAAGTTTTCGGCAAAAGTATTCAGTAAGTATCAAGCATTCACTTTTAAGTACACTGGCCAGAGGCCATCGTAAACCTGTTGGGCCAGTGAAAGTGCTCTTTCTGAATTTACATAATTCCCGTAAATAAGACGTCTTCTTTCGCAGACATTACAGTGCAAAATCTCAGTCAAAAGCTTTCCGTAATTGTAACTTAATAGAATGAAGAAGAAATTGTAAATTTAACTTGTTCTATTGTTGTGTCCGTTTGGAAGCAGATAGTAGAAGGAAGTATGTGGTATATATAGTGTAGTGTATTAGGATAGTAGTGGAAGATAGATAGATGTTATTGCAGTGAAGCATTTAGATAACAGGGAGCTGTATGGTCGAGCGGTCAGTGTATTCGGCTGGCAACCGTGAGCTAGCCTTGTCGATTCCCAGCAGCTTTGTCAGACTTTTGTTTTTTCAATACCCTTGTCAAGAACAACGAAAGAAGCACCAACTTACTGATTATAACAGGCATTTTAGTTGTGACAGACGCAAAGCTACGGTAAAAGACGTGTAAAACACACTCCGCACAATGACACTTTAACGCTAGAACTGTGTTAAGATACCAGAATCAAAATTAAAGACCTGTTGGGCTGTGGCCCAACAGGAAAAATTTAGGTGTAAGAGTGGGGCTCGCTAAACAAAAAAAAAAACAAATTAAAAATACATAGTTATTAAGCAGTATTGTTTACAATATTACATACATATATTGCATATTATTCTAATAGTATTCTATATGGCTGAGCCACACAGCAATCATAGGTAATTAGTATTGATATTTTCGTCATGGATATTTTTCCTTCCATATAATGGGGGGACAGGAAAATATATTTAGAAAATTTTTCCGGGGGGGGGAAATTTTTTTATTTTTTAATGTTTTTCCAGGGGTAAAATTTTGACGGGGAAAAATTTCCCTGTGAAAGCGCTTACATGGGGCGTGCAAATGTGTGCAAATTTGAAGCAAATCGGACAATTTAAACTTTTCATTTTAACACGTAGCCCCTCTTAAGTAGAAACTCAGAAAAGTGCAAATGGCCGTTTTTCAACAGCCTGGAGCAACAATTGGCTAACTGCCCTTGGCCGTTAATTCTTGTTTCAGGCTCACGGGTAACAAACAGCCAACTGTGTAGTTGACCGGTTGTTGCTCAACTGCAAACAGTGTCAGATTTCTACGCTTCCTCAAAAGCAAAAGTTCTAAAATTTGGTTCACTCATGAACCTGTTCGGCTTCTTCAAAAGGAAAAAAACCGCCAGCGTCTACTGATTCGCTACGGCGAGTAAATCAATTTTTTTGTACAAGTTGAATTTGGTGAAATACTATAGTTACAGCAGTTAGCGCTATAATTTTTTCGAAACTCATTAGGTAGTACTTTCTGCTACTTCTGTGCCAAATTAGAGCATTCATGATGTCAGCATAAATTCTTGGTGCATCAGGTTAGAAAGCGGCTAACCGCTAATCTTCATCATGTACGTGCAATATTTTGTGACAGTGCAACAACCGGACAAACCATCAAACACGTGTAAAATTTGTGCTGCAACAACCGGCCAACTGCAGATCAGAGTTTTAAGATTGCTTCGGAAAAAATGTCAGTTCAAGCTTTTCGGCTGAAATTTTACAGCAAAACAGAGAGAAAGTTGAGGTTTAATTTAAACTACTGCTTGTAAAAAATAGTTGAATAAATGCTTGATCAAAGTGTTGCAAACTTTAAAGTCGATTTTCTCATTTTCAACTTTATGTCATTAAGCAATTTGTGGTTCATGAAGACTATTTCTTTGCTGCCCGTTCTCTGAATTCAAGCAGGAATTTCTACCAGTCCTATTCTACATAATATCTATAATTTTTTTACAAATTTATGTGACACAGAACAATAGCATAACTGCGTAGGTAAATTTCTCCATACTAGTCAAAGCAAAGTCAGAATAAGTTGAATTTAACTCAGACTATCTACATAAGAACTGCAGCTGCAATAGGTTTGGAATAGAACCAAGACCGGTTGGGCCGTTTCATGGTTACTATAAACAAGTGACTTTGAGTCCGCTTTTACTTCAGAGTTTGTAGCAAGTAATTTCGGTGTGCGGTAGAAAATATGATGGGAAGAGGGTTGTCATGTGTGTGCTCTTGATAAAACAGCTTTAACAAAATTGAGATTGTTAGTATGTTACGGGCACGGCTACTTGCCACGCTGCAGCTAAAATAACCCTGTAAGTTTAATTTAGTTTAGTTTTTTTATAGAGCTGCAAGCAAATCATTCCTAAGGAACATACTATGCTAGTAGTAAAAGCTGCAGAAACAGTCAGTTGCAACCAGGCACAAGCAAAAAATTATCAAATCAATTAACATCTCAAATCATAATTCTATTATAGTAATTTTGACCGTCGCAAAAATGCATAGTAAATAAATTTAGATATTTCTTGAAGCAAAACATTGTTTTGTAGCCTCATAAAACAACTAAACGCAAAATTTGTTGTTAACGGAGAAAAAAGATTTTACCCATGTGTTTTGTCGCAAGTCCGAATAAAAAGGACAGGTAGGTACATAAGTAGCATATGAACCTCATCTTCGACTTCATTCTTATCACATACCCGACAGATACGCCTATCTCTTGGAATCCGAGGAGACGCCCTTCTGTCCCAGCGACCTAGTTAAATTTTAAGGTCGTGGGATCGGAGTCTAAGTTTCGTATTTGCTTTCACATAATTTTCATTTTTGAGTTTCATGAAGCTTCATATCCAAAACGTGGTTTAAAAGCTTCGTATAAACATAAACTTGGTAGTCGATCCAATTCCGACCTCCATTCAAAAAATACGTAAGAATTAGTAATTTTTATTGACTGAGACAGCGCTTTATCTTTCGTTTATCTCGTGTTACTGAAGTTAATTTTGTCGTTATTTAAAGTTGTGTTTAGGAATGAAGAAATATTTGATTTGATTTGATGATACATGAAGGGGTCCAGTTGTCTTAGTCAGACCGCTTGCCTGACGGGACCCCTTCTAGAATGTTAATCTAATCCAGTTATTATAATTTATAAAAAGGGCTTGAGAAATCGCAAGGTGATCGAATTAAATACATAACTTCATAACAGCTAGTTTTTCCTTACACCAATCCACATTTCGGGTCAATTTGTTCCACGTTAGCTTTGTTCACATCCACTTCTCGCTTAGTTACATACAAATGTTATCTTGCATTAAGCAGACATCACAAATTTATTAATCAAAAATTTCCAAAAGGGTTGTACTGCTTAAACCCATTATTGCGTGTTCAGTTTAGTTTTCTAATAATGTACTTGGTATATACAGCAAAATAGTCCCAATTGATGTTTGACATTACAAAATGTGCATGATAATTAAAATTTTAATACTTAATACTTGTGTGTATTCCTGTCTAGCATTCAATTATACTTTAAGAGATTCTGAAAGCGCAGTTCATCAACCGATACTTTTTGGGGAGAAGCTCATTGAAGGTACAAAATTACTGATATTTCCATTATTGTTATTTTGTTGTGTTTATTTTTATTATATGCCAAACAGTTAACTACAAGTATTATTAATGAAATTGCAGTTATCAACTTTCAACACATTATCTGTGCCACCAGATCAAAAACATAAAATTAACTTGATAAAAACACAAAAATTTGATAAAAATACATACGTATATGTAACTAATGTTAGAAAATTTATGACTCATTCTAGGAGGCAACGCTGAAGCAAATCAGACCACGGGTCCAGAAAATATAACACAAGGCCACAACACAAAAACATCCAACAGCGTTCCTGCCTACTGTGATCCTCCAAACCCGTGCCCTTATGGAGTTTCAGGTTTATTTTAATGGATTTCATTAAACTTGCCGGCTCACAAGTGTGACATATTATTCAGCTGCAAAGTTAATAGATGATTAGCAGTGAAATGTCGTGCTTTTAAGGCTGACACTTACCATTTTTTGCGGGTGAATTGAAAAAATACAAATGTCCTTATTTAGCACTACAAATTGCCACAATGACGCCTATGGCGCCATGAGTTTCTTAAAATGGGACACTTTTGCCCTATCCGCATCAAGACAGCTGCGCTCTTTTTAAGCCCAGTTTGTACTTGCCATTGTCTTTGTCCCTATCGTTTGATCCCCAATCCATTCCAAGAAAACTACCAGAGAAAATGAGTCGATGTTTCGCTTGAACAAAGTCTGGGTCATATATAAATACAGAAGTTTGCAAAAAAATTAGTCCAAATACTTTGAAAATTCTTCACTACAGCTGATCGAAATTCGTCATTGTCTCTATCCTTATGTACGTCCTTGAGGACAAGTATATATGAACCGGTCTTTAGAGTCGACAATTGATTGGTTATCTTTTCTTTTTTCGTTTTCTTTTTCCTTTGCTATAATGCTTTAATTTCTATTAATTGTTTTTACCTTTTTAAAATTTGTCAACTGTCTAATCTCAGTTTGCCGTTTTCATTAGTGCAGATTTCATCTTAAAATTTTTACACATTTTTAACTATTGAATATAATCAACTTTAAATATAACCTCAAACTTATTACCAGTCGATAAAAAACAGTAGATTCATTTCGCAGTTACATAAATTCAGCTGCACTTGTTCATAATTTATTTTTTGCTCGTCATTTTCTATGTTTTATAAGCCAAAAAAGTTGGCTTAGCTTCAATTCATTTCGTGTTGCTTTACTTTTCTTTTTCCGTTTTCGTTCTTTTGAATGCCAACGGAATTAAGAGCCTGTATACCTGTAGGTAGGGTTGGGAAATTTCCGGAAATTTTCTTCGGCCGGAAATTTCCGGAAATTTCCGGAAATTTCCGGAAATTTCCGGAAAGACGGAAATTTGACTTTGAGGAAATTCCCAAAATTTTCCGAATATTTCCGAAAATTTTTCAAATAATTGAAATATTTTTAAATTTTTTTGATAATTTTCTTAATGTTTTGTAATTATCGGGACACTAAGACGCAGCAAAATTAAGCTATTTTGTATTTAATTTATTTTAAATTAATTTAATTTAATTAACCTAAAGCTTTAATTAAATGTAGTTAACCCTGTAATGCCCAGAGTATCACTGGCTCAGCCTCATTCCGACACCTTAGAGATCGCGAAACCACCATCGACAGAGTGATAAATGGCGAGCAAAATACCAGTCGATTGAGGGTCTAGGACGCACCGTTTATGAGTTATAAGCCCTCAAAGTCGAGAATTTATAAAAATTTGCGCCATCGCTCAGGCATATGTATGTAACTCACCCTAGAGTATGAACACAGCAACAGTGGGCCTGCCGTAGTTAATAATAATTGCATAGCCCCAGATATGGTAGTGGTAGTTCACCATGTGGTATCTCCCGTGATCCTCTGGGCATGAAAGGGTTATATACCTACACTTAAAAACTGAACAGAACACTCAACAATACATTTTAATCAAGCTATGCACATGAAGCTTCAAACAAACACAGCCGTTTCCTTATAGCAGGTTTTTGTGCAACAAGATACATGAAAATTTACAAAACCATTTTTGACAGAAAAAATTCAAATTGTGCGCTTGCTTGGCTTGCTTGCAAGCACTGCTTCATGAGAGTAATTACATCAAAATTTTAATATTGTATAAATTATATAAAATTGTCATCATAAAATTTTGCTTTTAAAATTAAATATACTTATTTAAATTTGTTTAAAAAATTATTAAATAACACCAATATATGCCGGAAATTTCCGAAAACTTCCGGAAATTTCTCAAAATTTTCGGGTAAGAAATTTCCGGAAATTTCCGAAAATTTCCGGAAAGATTGCTTCGGAAATTTCCGGAAATTTCCGGAAATTTCCGAAAATTTCCGGAAATTTTCCGACCACTCACATCCCTACCTGTAGGTAACTCCTTGTGTTAGGTATGTAACCTAAACAGCGATAACACTGTTTATCACAGTGGCCGATAGAAAGACATGTAATAAATTATACATAATTTACAAAACTGTTGCTTTAGTTATGAATTATAAAGTCAACACCTTACATGAAATGCTCAAATGCAGCCATATAGTCACAGCTCTAGATTGTTTCACTTCGATGGTTTTGTTTATTTAAACCAACAACGAACTGCTTTTACTATGTACTTCGCGGTTGCGATTCAAAAACCGTTTATATTTTCATGGCGTATATATGCGCTTACAAATATTTCTTCAATTTTTTAGCTGAAGAAGGATGCCAAGACAGTTCAGAATTCGAAAATACTGCTGAATTTGTAATCCAGTATCAGAATAGCCAAAACTGTAGTTGTGATGCTGATCACATGAATTACTGTCCCCCTGGACGCAGCAAAATTCGACTAACTAATAAACTTGAAACGGAAACGAAGCCAACAGAAGAGTCTAAAACCATTATGCCTGATCAACATAATGAAAATATAACTAACATTGACTGATCTGGTCACTAGATTATATTAGAAGTCAGCTGGTCATTTCTTTCTGGTATTAAAGCAGTTTATTTGAGTCCGATGCAAGGAGTCAGGTCTAAGCTACATGTTTCTATTGTGCACTGTGCTGCCGTCATTCTAAAGAACCCTGCTGAGCTGTAACCGATGAGACAAAACATATTAGGTATGTCACGTCCATGAGACACGTACATAAAACAGGCTTGCTGTTCGTTGCATAAGCCTGAATTTAATACTTGATGCGCTATGCGATTATTTTGTTTACTTTTATTTACAGATGCATTTTCAATTTCAATACCATTATCAAAGTTTTGGTTCAAATGTTTTCAGTTTTCAGTTTCAATACCACTATCACTTTTTGGCCAAATTAAATTTTTCATTATTTATAAGGAATTAAGTTGATAATGAAATTAACGCGCATTTTAATGGTTCAAGCAAAATTTACATAACTACATTACCTAATTTTAAAATTTATTACCTGGAACAAGTCCGCAAAACGAATTAAAATCCTGTTTAAACTTTTACCCAAGGTTAAACTTGGGCCAAAATATTCTGAACATTTCTAAGCTAGGTTTTAGTATATGCGTAAGTAAGTACCTACCTATCCATGTGTAAACCAATTTTGGGCCCAAGTGTACTGTGATACACTGTTAACTTTGTTGCAAATTTCCCAACTTGGCCAACTCAACTTGGCCCACCTTGGCCCTTTTCCCCCTCCCTTGCCGCCTTGCTTCTTTCTCTCCCCCGCCTCTCCCTTCCCTTTTTACTTTTTTTCTTTTCCTTCTTTTCTTTTGATTTAAATGCAAACTTCAGATTCCAACTTGGCCAAAAAACATCAACTTGGCCAACTTGGCCCACTTAAGTTGGCCAAATGTACTAGGCCAACTTGGCCAACTTAAGTTGGCCAACTCAACTTGGCCAACTTGGCCAACTTAAGCTGGCCAAGTTGGCCAACTGACAACTTGGCCAACTTGGCCAACTTAAGTTGGCGAACTCAACTTGGCCAACTGAAGTTGGCCAAGTTAGCCGTTGAAATTGGCCAAGTTGGCCAAGTCAGCTGGCCAATTTGACCATTTCTAATAGCACAAAACCAGGACGGTGTGCCCCCGGATGTGCCCTCAGACTTTTTTAAAATAATTTTTAATGTCTTTTCAGATTCATTATTTCTCATCATCCAATATTTAGGCAGAACAGTTAACAATTCCTCGAAACAAAGCTAACTAACTACGTATATACATCAACTGAGTAAGTTGGCCAAATTTGGCCATGTAGGACACTACACTTGGGCCACATTTTGTTCCAAACGTTAGTTTTAAGCACCTTCATGTCTGAGAAGCACAGAATTGAAAATTACAGTTTGCATGATGACAGTTTAAATGTGTGAAGTAATGCTGACATGGCATGATTCTTATCATTATTATTACCTTTATTCACTAGTAGTGTTCAGAATTTTCATTCTTGTGTCTGACTAACAACTACTCAATCTGAAAAAAGCATCACATGTGTGCAAACTGCTAAAACTGGTTTTTGTTTGTTTTGCAAAACTTTGTGTAACGCAGAATTTTGTTGAACTTGCACTTTGTAATCAACACGCATGCAAAACTGTTGCACTGGTGTAATTTTTGATTCCACATTATTAAAATTACTAAATCTACTGAATGTCGGTTGAATGCGATACCTCGAGGGTTGTTTCATATTCGCAGGATAGCACCGCGAGTGAAACACCAAATACCCTGCTTACATGCGATATTTGTTGCTACTCAAAAAAACTGCGATACTTGCGAAATTGTCAGCATTTGTTCTGCGAAGAGTGTTTGGCCGAATTTATTGCCATTTCGATTTCGGAAGGAATCATCAATGTTCCATGCCCATCAACAAAATGCAACAAAACTTTACACCCGAACGATATTCGGGACATTCTTGCTCAGAAGACCGAAAAACTGCGACGATTTGATTATCAGAGTGTACGTCAAGCTTTAATCCAAAACCCTGAAATTCGCTGGTGTCCGGGAAAGGGCGACTTTTGCGGCTACGCGGTTCTAGTTGAGCATCGAGACCAGTGTCCCAAGCTGACCTGTGGTGATCCCAGCTGCCAATTGGACTACTGTTCCGAATGCTGTAGACCGTGGCATGAGGGCACAAAGTGTCCGCAAGAAGATTCCCAAATCGCCGAAGACGCCACGCATAAACGATGTCCGCGCTGTTTTTCGCTGATCGAGAAAACCGGCGGCTGCAACGAAATGCGCTGTCGTCTTTGTGGAATCCGATTTTGTTGGATTTGTAGTAAGGAAAATCCTGGAAATTTCCACTTCGTCGGCCGCGGAACTTGCCCTTTTTGGACGCAAGAGGAACAACCTTCACGCCGCAGAACTCTTTTGGTTATGATGATGTGTTGGCTCTGCGTATTACCGGCAGGAACACTTTTATTGACTCTCTCGGGCCTTTGTTTTGCTGTTTTCGCTCCCATTGTCTTATCCTACAGCCTTTTCAAACAAGAAACCGACGTGAATATTATCGTGAGAATTATTCTTGGCATTTTTACAGCACTGGTTTGCTACATTTTTATTATTCCAGCAGTGGTTTTAGTGGCATTTTTATTGCTCATAGTTTTGCTGTTTTACGTCTATTTTTGGATGCCACTATCCTTTTGTGTTCGACTTGAATTTCTAGACAATCTTTTACCTCTTCGACGTCTCATAGAAGCGGAAGATGAACTAACTGAAGTCATAACTGAATCTGCCAGCAACTGACTTCCACAGTACAGTTTTCTGACATACTGCTGCAGCTGAACGCTAATTTACAGTCGCAATGTCCATAATGCAGGAGGGGGAAACAGTGTACCTAACTATTTTTTTGAGTAGAGCACTTTGGGGGAAACAGTTTTACTTCAAGACCCCAGTTTTTAAATTTTTGTTTATTCCGAGATATGTACGTCCCCCCGGAGTTCAAGCCCTCGCTCCTCAGTGAGAAACGTTTACGCATTGAAACGTGTTTTCGTCGTTCCACATACACTCAAATAGATTAAAAATCATGTTTACAATATTTTACAATCGAAACAATGGCATTAGACCCCAGTCCTTTCAAAAATTGGCCAAATTTACCGGAAACGTTTAATTTTTGACCATACATATGCATAATATTGAAACTTGGCTTTAATTTAGGCTTAGGCTCAGGCTTAGGAACCAGAAAATCAAAAATTTCAGGAAAAGTCCTGCCAGCTTAGCCTAGAAAATCCTGCCAGCTAAGCCTGGACGATGCCTTCAAATATAATAAGGCACTCAAACCTATCCAAAGACAAGGATTTTAGCCATTTTTGGCTTCAAATTGCGGCATCTGTTAATTTCCAATGCCACTGAAAAAGCACTTTTCAAAGGGTCAGACCTCAGAATTTAGAAGTTTGTGCACAGTGGTACTATTATAAAAATTGCTTCCTGAGGGTGTTCTTACTCCTAAACATAAGCACTATTTCCCCCTCCCATATTTTTTGTAATTTGTACAATAACAACAAAAGAAGTCTACGAGCGCTCTTTGCTTTTGATCAAATTGTCATAATTATCTCAAGAACAAGATTGAGATCAAGAATATAGTGTTTGTGACCGGCCGCGAAAGCTGTCGGCTGGCCGGCCGGCCGGCCCGTGAAAACCGGCTGGTTGGCCGGCCGGAGCGGCCGAATTTTTGGATAAAACCAGTCCAGAGTGTCATTTTGACATAAACTTAGCCTGCGAGATTGTTATGCCGGCCTAATTTTGTCAGTCGGTTGAATCTGGCTGGCCGGCCGGTGTTTTTAACCGGCGGGCCGGAGCCGGCCGGCGACGATCAAGCCGGCCGGCCGGCCGAAAATTCCGGCTGGTCACAAACACTACAAGCAGGGGTGGACGCGGGTCGAAATTTTCGACCCGCGACCCAAACCCAACCCACGGCTCGACACTCGTGGGTAACCCGCGGGCCGCGACCCAACCCGCGCCGTAAAACCCGACCCGCAACCCACTTTGACCCACCACTCTATAACCATAACGTACATTATACAAGGGCGTGTAGCCAGGATTTTGAAAAAGGGGGGGGGTCGTACCTTGTCCTTGCTGACTGATTTAAAATAACTATTGCGGGGTCGAACTCAGCACCCAGAATCCAATTATTTTTACACTTATTGGCGAAGTGGCTTACATGACAAAATGTAAATTTTTTGATAGTCTAAAAGTAAATAAACTAACTGTTGCGGGAGTCTAGGGGCGGGAGCCCCAGAAAAAAATGGAGTTTTTTCTATTTTTTTGGACAAATTTGGTCAACTGGAGACGTAATCAAAAAATTTTTCCGACAGGTAAATTAAAAACAAAAAATGGGAATTTCATATCAGACAGTATATTACACAAGCATATATAAGCTTTTATGAAAGTTAAGAACAAGGAATGGTAAGCCATAGAGTTTGTAAAGGTCTGGGGGCGGCAGGAAAAATTTTTTAGAATTTATTAATTTTTAGGCCAAATTTTGTCAATTGGAGACGTATCAGAAATTTTTTTCGCAGGACTATAAAAACCAAGGGGGTACTCTTGTCGACAATTTCTTCAGGTTCCAGTTTACGCGGGTCGGAAAAAATATTTTCGACCCGCGCAACCTGGAGTGGGTACCCGCGGGTCGACCCACGGCTCAAATTTGCCGACCCAACCCAACCCGCGGGTACCTATTCTTATTTCTACCTATTCCTACCGTTCTCTTTTTTTCAGAAATTTCAAGTTGTTCACAAACAGACGCGCTTAACACAATTAGTCTGGTTTCATCATAAGTATTCTACAACATAGGCAATTGTAGAAATGTAACTGGCAGCTACATCAACGACATGAGGAGCTAAAGTAGCAAGAATGTGTTACATATATGTATATGACAAAAAAGTCAAGACAAAAACGGGAACCAAATTAGAAAACCATCGCTGATATTTGGCATTAAAGTGATAAAATAAAAATAAGGTTTCACAGTTCCTTGCATAATATGTTGGCAGTTTCAACAAAAATTGATTCACAATTTCCGAAAATTTCAGAAAGTTCAACTTAATACTAATCCACGAGATTTGCTACCTATCAACGCATGCTGCGCCATCCTACAATTAAAATGCACAACATTTGGGCCCTAGTTAATTTTATTAAAAAATCCACATTCATCATAGTCAGTAACAAATCAACAAAGGCGGTTATTCAACTATATTCAGCATAATTTTTTGTTATTTTTCTACATGTGCAAATACGTATATACAGTTTACGTTACAAAAATGACTTAAAAATAATTACATACGACAACAATACATAAAAGCAATAATATAAAAAACTAGGGACCCATTTTTTACCAACTTCTCTTTTTTAGTTATTTAATATAGTATAAATCAAACAGACAGCAACAAAATAAAGTTATAATGCTAAACAGCTAACACAATACAATCGTGTCTGTAGACGTACAGGGAGATTACCTTTCACTCTTTTCCTAGCCCCATTATTTGAGGACAACGCCCCTTACTGACTGTCTCAGACAAACCCCACGAATAATCCTTCTGAACTCGCACAAACCCAGCTACACTCATATTTAACTGCAAACTAGAACACATGAGGAACTGTTTGACATCGGCACAAGTAGTCATGAATTTCCATGGGAAAAGATCCTGGGAGTGAGCATAAAGAATAAGTCCCAACCCCATGCTGGAAACACCTCTCGTCTTCTTGGGGGGGGGGGGGGTTTGCCGCGATTACACGAAGACTAGTGTCGGTGGGAGAGGTATTGCCTCGGTACATCAGCTATGTGACTGGAGGGCGTATCTGCACCCCCTGCAGATGCAACGTATGAATGTGTGTACCTTTTGCCACCTCTATCTGTTGGGTAATGTTTTTAACGGACCAGTTGGACACTGCACTCCAGGTAAAAAAAATCATTGTGGACATTTGAACGGTATCTGCTCGAAAAAGCTACATCCGCCTGTTGCGTAATTTGATGTTTTGAGCCATTCGCTTTTGACAAAAACTGAATACCTTTACCAACACCAACATGTGCTGTTTCTTGGCTTCAAACTGAAAAGTGTCGCAATTAACCACATTTGAAAAAATCAAATTTTCAATCTCAATAACAAATCCATGCAAACTATTCGTGTACAAAGTGGAAGTGGACGATTCAAATTTGACAGGATACGGATCGCTGCATATAGACTCAATGAGAAATATGATCAAATCTTAACATCAACAACAAAAACACAAACAAGACGTAGCTTGCTTTAAAACAGTGTTTAGGTTTACCTATTAATAACAAAGCACGTCTAAACCAAATTTTTCAACTGAAACCGAACATTGAACTGTAACCTTGACTAAAAAATTTCCGTTTTTTATGTCAATTGTGTAGTGGGTAAAAATGCAGCAAATAAATTTCAATACAGTTTCTCTGAAAATAAAAACTCAAAAAATGTCATGAACTTGAAGACAAGACATCTATAATAAACACAAGCAATTACGAACATATTATATTCAGAACAACAATAGACGAATTATAATTTATTTATTAATGAAATTAATAAATAAAGTCTGGTAATTCTAAAATAAAGTTTTGAACAAGACTGTTGGCCTTCTTGTCTGTATACTCTTTTGAGCTCATGTGCAAAAACGCACACATAATAAATGGCAAAAACATTACCACAACAAATCTTTTAAAACCATTTATGGAAACAAAAAAACCATCTAAATCTAGTTTCAGTTTGAAAAAATACGATGTATACAGTCCCACGCGCAAGAATATGAATAATTAGTCTAAGACAACAAAACAATTTCATACAATTATTATTTGTAATTGACACGCAAAAGAAAATATACTGGTTCGTGTTTTGTAGAATGTATACACGTAGTTGAATCAAGACGTCACTTTCAAAGTATATATTGGTGGCAATTTGGCAATAATTATGTATATGTACAACCAGAAAAAACTTAAACTGGCAGTGTTTTTTTTTGCGTCAAAAAATGCGATACGCTGCACTTTTTTCTGAAACCTCGCACAAATTTTCCGAGATATGCGTCACGTTACTCACGTGACGCACTTGTTTTCAGCTGAGGCTGAAAGGTCTGCTGATTCGTCGATCCCAAAAACGTGCCGCAAATATGATTTTCGGTAAGATAAATTAAAAAATTTCCAAAATTGCTTCACAATCATCAAAATCGAATAATTTTGCCAAGTCTTTAACGTTGTGGGAATTTTTTGACGAAAAAACACTGTATAATACTGGGTTTCCGCTGAAAACTACTAAAAAAAATGTAGCCGATCTGACATTATATACCAACCTGGGTTTTTTTTCGCTGGCAAATTTTCGCAATTTTGCGAAAAGCTTGAAATTTTTTTCGCAAAATCAAATTTTTTTCGCAGACATACTTTTGCTACTTAATGCAGTAGACTTAACATTTAAATGTTAATAAAACATTATTCCGCCTATACAGATTAAGACCATAGATGCACATAGGGGGGGGTAGGGGGGGGGGTATCCCCACCCCCCCCTGAGGGTGGTCGGCACCCCCCCCTCAGACATCCGGCACCCCCCCCCTCAACCCCCCACCCCCCCTCTGATGGTCGGAAAAGTGACCCAAAAATGCGTAAAAAATTGAAAAATTGCAAAAATTTTTGCCTGCGGCCGGCCAAAAAAGTACCCCAAAAATGAGTTGAAAATCGAAAAATTGTGAAAAAGTTTCGGCTGTCGCCGAAAAATAGCCAAAACTAGGGACCACCCCCCCCTTCCGGCAGGGGTCGGGCACCCCCCCCTCGCCGATTCCCCCCGTGCATCTCTGATTAAGACTGACGCAGTTTTTACCCTTTTTGGATAACAAGCAGCAATTTTGACATTTTTATTTAAATTTATGTAGCCTTCCTGAGAATTTTGTGTAATTTGTCACAATTTTCACATTCGATGCTCAGCAGTAAAGAAATATGAGAAGACCCGGCCAATGACCAAGTTAGGCCTTTCTTAATCGTCACCTCCGACCTATATTATACTGTCTATTAGTGTTACATGCAGTCGGGGTGATGATACATGGAAGAAAATGTGTCCCATTTACAGTCACTAGAAACATCAAGTCACAAAGTTGCACGAGACCGGGCGTAAGGGATCAGAAAATTCGGAGAAAATTTCAATTTTTAGGCCAAATTTGGTCAATTGGGGACGTATCGGAAACTTTTTTTGACTAAACCACAAAAATCAGCACATAGACCTTACGAGTTCACCTCCACTGCGTCAAAATTTTTTCGCAATTTTGCGAAAGGTTTGAAAATTTTTCGCAATCCTCAATTTTTTTCGCAATTGCGAACGTTTTTGCGCAAAAAAAACCCCAGATACCAACACTACATTGATTCGATTAACTGGGTACACAATATTTTCTATAAAAAAATAGCGTGGTATGCAACAGTGTTGGGTGAAAAACAAAAGAAACAACGTTTTCGGGTCGAAGATGCACGAACGCTATGGAGCCCTCGATAGGCCTTATTAAGGTGGTAGTTGCGTTTTCGAGGTTTTTGTGATTTCTATGCAAACTTTGCGCCACCAGTACTCAAGTTATAAGTGACGCCTGAGCATAAATTTTTGGGACAGTATTGTAAAGGTCAAAATCCCCAGGCATGTCTCTCACTTTTTTGAAATTTCACCTGTGGACATTTTTAGAGGGTTTTAATGACAAGAAAATATCTTAAATTTTCGGTGCGTTTGCTTTTCAGCTAGTTTCTCAGTAAATTGACTAGTTATTAAAAAATTAAGGGGCATGCCTGGGGATTTTAAACATGTCAATAACCTTACCAACTTTCAGCCCCAACAGGTAATCGTATGATTCAGAGCTGTGGCGCAAACTTTTTGTAAAAATTTTTAATATTTTGGAAAGGACCTTTCTTTAGTCGCTTATACTGGAAAGAAAATCTCAGGTTAAATTTCAAGGCATGGCATACATTTAGGAAAGATATTGTTCTAACTAATGCAAAAGACCGCTTGTGATTTGAATTTGTAAACGCTGAGCTATGGCTTTTTAAAAAAACACCTAAAAACGCAATTACCCCCTTAAGGTGGTAGTTGCGTTTTCGAGGTTTTTGTGATTTCTATGTAAACTTTGCGCCACCAGTACTCAAGTTATAAGTGACGCCTGAGCATAAATTTTTGGGACAGTACTGTAAAGGTCAAAATCCCCAGGCATGTCTCTCACTTTTTCGAAATTTCACCTGTGGACATTTTTAGAGGGTTTTAATTACAAGAAAATATCTTAAATTTTCGGTGAGTTTGCTTTTCAGCTATTTTCTCAGTAAATTGACTAGTTATTTAAAAAGTGGGGGACATGCCTGGGGATTTTAAACATGTCAAAAACCTTAACAACTTTCAGCCCCAACAGGTAATCGTATGCTTCAGAGCTGTGGCGCAAACTTTTTGTAAAAAATCCTCGTATTTTGGAAAGGACCTTTGTTTAGCCGCGTGTAGTGAAAAGAAAATCAAAGGTTAAGTTTCAATGCATGGCATACATTTAGGCAATATATTGTTCTACTTCACGCAAAAGACCGCTTGTGATTTGAATTTGTAAACGCTGAGCTATGGCTTTTCAAAAAAACACCTAAAAACGCAATTACCCCCTTAACTGCATTAGATTAAGTTCAGTTCATTAACTTCAGCATCTAAAACTTGACGAATATAATGACACGTTGTAGAACGACTAAACGGTATCATTTGCATTTACTTGCAAAAGTTATGAAATTTAAGTTAATCTTACGTTTAGTTAGGATTACTGGGTTTTTTTGCGCAAAAACGTTCGCAATAGCGAAAAAAAATTGCTGATTGCTAAAAATTTTCAAACCTTTTCGCAAAATTGCGAAACAATTTTGACGCAGTGGAGGTGAACTCGTAAGGTCTATGTGCTGATTTTTGTGGTTTAGTCGGAAAACATTTCCGATACGTCCCCAATTGACCAAATTTGCGCTAAAAATTGAAAATTTCTCCTACTTTTTTTTGATTCCCCAAGCCCGGACTCGTGCAACTTTGTGATTTGATGTTTCTGGTGACTGTAAATGGGAACACATTTCCTTCCATGTATCATCCATGTCAGGGTTTTTTTTGTGCAAAACCCTGTGCAAATGCACACTTTTTTAAAATTTTGCACACAAAAATTAAAATTTTGCACAATAATGCACAGTGCCCGATGGGCCTGTGATATGCTCAAAATTCAAATTGTTAGAGGTTTCTTCTATATTGTACATTTTTCTAAAAATAGCGTTACACGTTGTAAAAAAGCATAAGTCTCTCTCTAGCTACCCAGACGCAGACCCCCACAAACTACGGCATCTACGTTTCCAAACTAAACTGCCTCACAAAGTGGGGGGAATTGCTCCACCGAACCCAAAAAATTCCTAGAGTTGCCACTGATATGATTTTATGTATATATGTAACGTAACAAGGGCATATATACCAAAGGGGGATGGTGAAAATTTCCGCTCCAGAAAATTTTTCCAAGTGAAATTTTACACAAGGGTATCCCTTTGAATTTTGTGGCCCGGCCAAAAAATTTCCGTTTCGTCTTTCATTAACCAAATTTTGCCTGAAAAATAATAAAATTTCTGCATTTTTCAGGGTACTGCCGGCCCAAATCAGGGGTGGACGCGGGTCGCGGGTTGGGTTGGGTCGAAAAATTTGAGTTACTTACTATCTTTTGTTTTAATTTTTCTGTCGGAAAAAATTTCTGATACGTCTTTGGTTGACCAAATTGAGTCTCAAAATTGGAAAAGGCCGCTGCTTCCAAATCCCTGCAACTATATACTTGGTTTAGTAATTTTGCGTTTGTAAGCAGAGATGCACGAGGGGAATCGGCGAGGGGGGGGGGTGCCCGACCTCTGGCGGAAGGGGGGTGGTCCCTCGTTTTGGCCATTTTTCGGCGACAGCCGAAAAATTTTCAGAATTTTTCGATTTTCAACTCGTTTTTGGGTACTTTTTTGGCCACAGGCGAAAAATTTTTCAAATTTTTCACTTTTTTACGCATTTTTGGGGCACTTTTTTGACCATCAGAGTGGGGGTGGGGGGTCGAGGGGGGGGTGCCGCATGTCTGAGGGGGGGGGGGGTGCCGAGGATACCCCCCCCTTCCCTCCCTATGTGCATCTATGTTTGTAAGGCGTTTTATGAGTGTTAAGATTGCTAAAAAGTGCCTTTTCACCCATTACAAAAAAATCAAAAAGTCATTTCCCCTCCCCGAAATTTTTTTCTGGGTACGCCAGTGATACGTACATACCTCTAGAGGTATAAAAACGCGTATATTTGCTTCTATATAGGCGAAGAAAACGCATTTACGGTTTGCACAGAAAA
>JASANF010021032.1:0-13364 GCA_030248245.1 Trissonchulus sp. WLG1_4
GAGAAATCAGACTCCAAAATTCACCTCCCTTGGAGCCATGTCGGGTCAAAAATGGGCGGGTCCAATTTTTGACTCATAAAAAATACCAGCGAGACTCCTTTTGGATACCACTTATATACGTTTGCCCACAGGGACTGTACTATACGCTGGCAAATTTTCAGACCTGTACCACGTACCCAAGTTCCGGAACTGGGGTGGGTTTTTTTCCCCCAAAAAATGGGGTGGGTTTTTTCCCCGCCTGCTATACTGTGTTTACTGATAAACTAAACAACCACGGTAAAGTTGTTTTCGGAAAAAATTGACAGAATCTCACTGTTTGGTGTGAAATTCTGGTGAAATGAACATTTCCGAAAAAAATTTCCTGCCAAAAACATAAACCAAAGGGGAACCACAGGAAAATTTTTCACAGATTTGAAAAACCGAGAGACCGGGTGGGTATATACAAACCGAGACTTTTCGACTACCGAGACCGAGACCGAGACTGGGCAAGTCTCGGGTTTTGACCGAGACCGAGACCAAGACCGAGACTTCCATCCCTAGCTATGACCGTTCGAAATTTGCATTTTTGGTGTTTTGGTAAGTGAACGTAGGCCAAAGTTTGAAGCCAAAAATGGGGACAATCTTTGTTTCTGGATAGTTTTGAGTACGTTATGATATTTTAAGGCATCGTCTACGCTTTGCTGGCAGGATTTTCTAGGCTAAGCTGGCAGAATTTTTCCTGAAAGTTTCGATTTTTTGGTCTAAGCCTGAGCCTGATACTAATCCTAAGCCTAAGCCAGAGGCCCCATACTAAGAATGAGCCCTAAGCCTAAGCCTAAGCTCAAGCCCAAGTTGAGGCCCAGTTTGAATTTGGTCAAAAATTGGGATCAAGTGCAGTTGGGAGGGGGGGAATAGTGGACCTATTTTTTGGAGTAGAGGACCTTGAGGGAAGCATTTTTTGTAATAGAACCCCTATCCACAAATTTGGATTTTCAGAGCTATGACCCCTTGAAAATTGGATTTTGGCTGGAATTCACAACCTAACACTAACACTAACTTTTTCCTTAAAAGTTAGTGAAACACTTAAAATTGGCCTCGAAACACTAACATTTTAAGTGTTTCAGGCTGAAATTTAAGTGTTTAACTAACTTTTAAGGGAAACTTTAGTGTTAGTGTTAGGTTGTGAATCCCAGCCTATCCGTGTTTTTGAAAGTGAACGTACAGTGTAGGCCTAAGTTTGAAGCTAAAAATGGCTATAATTTTTGTTTTTGGATAGTTTTGAGTGCGTTATGATGTTTTAAGGCATCGTCTAGGCTCATCTGGCAGGATTCTCTAGACTAAGCTGGCAGTATTTTTCCTGAAAATTTCGATTTTTTTGTACCTAAGCCTGACCCTAAGCCCACAGCTAACCCCTAACACGGGGGGGTCTGGGGGACCCCCCCAAATTTTCGATTTTGGTACAAGGGCAAGCAAAATTAGAGCCCCGGTACAAGGGCAAGAAAAATTTCTACATTTGCCGTTAAATATGGGCATTTCGATGAAAAATATGGGCATTTCTATCAAATTTATATAGTTTTTACCCGATTTTTGGCCAAATTTTTAAAAATCGTTAATTTTTTACGCTAAAAATTAGATAATTTGACAAAAAAAAATTTTTAAAAATTGTTAATCTGTCTTTAAAACACGGCCAAACAAGGGTAGTCAAAATGTCGGTACAGGGCCCCCCAGATCAGACCCCGTGTTAATGTATGCCTAAGCTTAAGCCTGAACCTAAGCCGAAGCCTAAGCTGATACTAAGCCTAAGCCTAAGCCCCATACTAAGCCTAAGCCCTAAGCCGAAGCCTAAGCCCAAGCCTAAAGGCCAAGTTTGAATTTGGTCAAAAATTGAACGTTTCTGGCGAATTTGGTCAATTTTTCGGCAGGAACCCGGTCAAAGAGCCTTTGTTTTGATTCTAAAAAATTGTAACTAATAATCTGACACCATTTAGACACGATTAAAATGGAAAAAACAAGAGCTTCGGAAAAAAATTGCGAAAACGTCCCTCACTCAGGGTTCAGATTTCGGGGGGTTGTATCACAGAAAATCCAAAAAATGAAATAGGGGTTTTTGAAGCAAAAATGCTTCCCCCAAGGTGCTCTACTCAAAAAAAATAGGTCCATTATTTCCCCCCCCCCAACTGCATTTAACCCAAAAATTGTACGATTCTGATAAATTTGGCCAATTTTTCAGGAGGAACGGGGTCAAAGTGCCTTTGTTTTGATTTTAGAAAATTGTAAACATCATGCCGACTCTATTTAAACACGTTTAGAACGGAGAAAATACGGGTATCAGAAAAAAATTGCAAAAACAACCCTCCAACTGCATTTAACGCAAAATATACGATAGAAAACATGGGGTAAAAAATACACCTTGTTCAAATAAACCCCTAAGCTTCAATTTTTTAACAATAATATTCAGAGCGATTGCATCAAGTGCCGTTGGGGGGAGGACCGGGGAATAGTGGACCTATTTTTTGGAGTAGCACCTCAAGGGAAGCATTTTTTGTAATAGAAGCTCTGTCCATTTGTATTTTCTGAACTATGACTCCTTGAAAACTGATTTTTCAGTGTTTTGAAAAGTGAGTGAGTTTTGGCCATTATTTTGAAAATGCGCGAAAATAACCATACATCGTAGTAAGAACAAAAGTTGTTCAAGCTCAAATTTCCTTCAATTTTATATGCATGTCACACGAAAAAAATTGAAAACTTTTCAGCTTTTTCCAGCAAAAAAAGGGTCCGTGAAGCTAGCGAAGAAAGTAGTGGCACAAACTCTGATTTGTATGTAATGATTTTGGAAGATTAAAAAACACTAGCAGCTGTGTTTTATTTGAACATACTTTGAACAAAAATTTTCGATGTTTTATTGACTGTGGTCTAAATTTTTTGTAAAATAAGGCAGTATTTGCTGCATTATTCTGAAATAAATTGCGTGTGAATACAAACCGAAATTTTCGGCTTGCGATTTTCAAAATTTGCTCAACGAGGAATATTAAATTTGGGGAGTGGGTAAAACCCAGCCACAGCCCCAGCCCCAGCCCTAGCCCCAGCCACCTATGGGTAAAACACAGCCACCAAACCAGCCACCCCAAAACATGTAATTTCAAAACGAACATTCATTCAAATCTGACAATTATTAATTCTACAGTAGAAAACTAGTTGGGAAAACAATATATTCGTTAAAATTTTGCTGGTAATTTCAACTTTAAATTTATAAGTTACGCGTTGTGCTAGCATTCCTCTTGGGCTGGCTTGCATAAAGAAATTTAAAAATTTTCTTTTTGAAAACAAGATATTGGAGTAATTCAATGTGTTATTTTTAAATAATTCTCTTACCATGGCAATTCTGGACTAGTATTATGTTTTTAAGCCATTTTCAACTTTTTGGACGTGATATAGCGTTGTTTTGAGTGAAAATATTTGGTAGTATGTTGAATTTTCATTTTTTTGTTTCATTTCATTTTTTGCCTGATAAGTTTAGCAAAAATATATCGATAGGGTCTATGTAATTAGAAAAGTAATTTGGAGTTCGTGAAAATTTTTTTTTAGCGTTTGTTTTTTACTTAACTGAGATTTAACATTAATTTTACGTTTTACGCATGGTTGGGGGTAACAGGTAATTATCCAGAGATTTTTGCTTTCTGCTCTTCCCCCACCCCATTTGCACCAAAAATTTTGATCGCATATCTCTTGCGTATGTCTGAGAACTTTCACTAAATACAACGTTTTTTTTTGCAAATACTCAGATTATAGATTTTCTATTATTTTTTCGCCGCTGACGCAACAAAATTTTCCGCTTCAGTATATATGCTGAATATGCGTATGCCTATTTCGTTGACCTTCATCGCTCATTTTTAGATTATGGTTTGATCTTGAACATTTTAATCAAGAACGCGATGGTTGATCCTGCATAGTACATTTCATTTGTACATTTCAATAATTAGTCCACGGAGTACGTTTGGTGCATTGTGCATTTTTTTGGGGTGGCTGGTGGGGTGGCTGTATTTTACCCATAGGTGGCTGGGGCTGGGGCTGGGGCTGGCAGGGTGGCTGGGTTTTACCCACTCCCTAAATTTGGCACATAAATGCACCTCGTAGTCTTCGAGCGGTCGCAAAATTTGATTTAGCGTAAATCGATAGCATTTAAGTGATTTAGTTAAATTTACATTTTTCGAAAATCGTGATTTTGGTGTGTTTCAACATATCAATGATATTCATCAAAAATGACATTTTGCGACCGCTTGATCACGCTATGGCAAGCAAAATGAGCTATTGGTGGTGCAACAGCTATCTCGTAAGGCTTCAACGGGAGCACCTCGTTTACCTCCCTTCACTCATTCGCTTACTTTTTACTCATTTCCACTTGTGAACAAACACTCAACATAATTACTTTCTCATGTGTAAATTGGCTATTCATGTTTGGCTTGTTATATGGTCTGGCTAGAGTTGGTGTACGGACGGTAGAGTGCGGTGTTTTGGGTTTTTACTCGGTTTCGCTTTGTGTTTCCTTTTGTTACAATATTTTCTGTCTCGATTGGTCTGTACGTGTTATCCGGTTTATTTTCATTAAGTTCTGTATTTTATACTTGCGTTCGCGTGTTTTCTTACTGGCCAGAAGAGGTCCTGTTTCAGGCTTAGTTCTAGGCCTAGTAGCGTTTGTTGTGTAGTTTCGTCAGGTAGCGTCGCCATATGCCCGCTAACGTCCGTTGTCCGTGCGCCTACTGCGCAAGCTCCTACGGCGCTTAAGCCCCTAGGTAAGCTCCTATACCCGACGGTGTCCAGCAACCTCGGCCCGTTCGAAAGACCCCGCTTCTATAGGTTAGGTAACGGGAGAAACACACATACCCCGGCTTCGGCTTGAGCCATTCGTAAGTGCCCCTTGACTACGGCCTTACAATCTAGCTGTGAAAGAAAATCCCAAGCCGAACTTCCACTCTTGTTTTGTCTACAGTGATTGCTAGTTTGTATCAATCAACTTCATATTTCGTGTTTGGGCATACTTTTACACCGGCTTGCTGTCGCATTCGTAAATTTGGCTCAAGATTTCCGTTTTTTGAAAAGTCACATTTCAGGAGCGCCATCTTAAGGTGGTACTTACGAATGTGCAGTTTTTTTTAAATTTTTGAAAAATATAGTTGATTCAAACTGTATTTTGTTTTAAAAATAAGGTCTCCAAAAAAATTGATTAATATACACATAATGGCAAATGAAGTTGACGGGATCATGTGAAGAATTTTTAGGAACAAGCCTAGCCAACAAGCCAAACTACACAATTAGAGAATAAAATTTAACAGTTTTGGACATTTTTCTAGGCGCATGCGCAGCGGATAAGCACAAAAATGAACATAAATAAATTTTTATAAATTTTCTAGACCTAAAAGGAAAATTTTTGCGTATATATAGAACCTAAAATTTGCGTGTGAATAGACACTTTATACTTTGAAAGCTTATTATATTTCTTTTAATAAATGACAAATCATGATATCGTGCATTTTGGGTCTAGATAATTTGTTTTCAAGTATTTGTGCCGTTTTTTCTTGTTTTTGTTGTTTAAACTCTTAAAAAGTGGCCAGATTCGAAAGTGCTCAAAAAGGCCAAATTAGTCCACTTTAACATGTGCCATGCAAATCATTTTTACAGATGTGCAATAGGAGAAAAGTGGTGCGTTCCAACCATATAAACAAATTGCGGCAAAATTATTTATTTACTGAATACTAGCCTGTTGAAAAACACTGCACATTCGATAGTACCACCTTAAGGAGGTTAGTACCACCTTAAGGTGGTACTAACGAATGTGCAGTGGTTTTCAAATTTTCGAAAAAATTTAGTTGATTCAAACTGTATTTTTTTAAAAATAAGGTCTCCAAAAAAGTTGATTAATATACACATAATGACAAATGAAGTTGGCGGGATCATGTGAAAAAGTTTTAGGAACAAGCCAAGCCAACAAGCCAAACTACACAATTAGAGAATAAAATTTAACAGTTCTGGCCACTTTTCTAAACGCATGCGCAGCGCATAAACACAAAAATGAACACAAATAAACTGTCGCAGATTTTTTGGACCCAAAATGAAAATTTTTTAAATTGCTTATATTTTTGCGCGGATATATTAACCGAAAGTTGAGTATGAATAAACACTTTTGACTTTGAAAGCTCATATTTTGTTTAATAATTGACAAATCATAAAATCGTGCGTTTTGGGTCTAGATAATTTGTTTTTATATATTTATGCCATTTTTCGCATGTTTTTGTTGTTTAAACTCGTCAAAAAGTGGCCAAATTTGTAAGTGCTAAAAAAAGACAAATTGATTCACTTTTAACACCTGCCATACAAATCATCTTCACAGTTTTAAAATGAAACTTCACATAAATGTAGAAGTAAAGTAGCGCTTTCTAACAAAATAAAGAATGTGCTCTAAAGTTAATTAGTTATTGAGTACTAGCCTGTTGAAGAACACTGCACATTCGTTAGTACCAAAAAAAATAACGTGTAGTTTTGTTGAACTTATTTCTGAAACTGAATTTCAATATACAGTCACTTTTTCGTCTTCGCGAAGGCTAAGACGCGAAAGCCATTTGCGAGTTTTGCGAAAAATTGTGAGAAAAATTGTGCGCATAGCGAATATAGAAAATTTAATCGGTCATGAAAAATTAAAACAAGGCAGCAGGAACTGAAACGTACTCAAAAACCGAGCTTTGTAGAAGGCTTTAATATATTTAAACGAAAGTTATTCTAGCTAGAACCTACGTTGACTTATAAGATAATGAAGTCATGGAATGGCGCTTCAACAATCTGTTTTTTTGGCGAAGTATTTTTTTTGGTGCAAAATCGACCTATGATTCTTGAAGAAAATTTTTCAGAAGGAGTTCAGGAGTCCATTGATGTGCATAACTCAAAATGGAAAAAATTTTAAAAAATTCTATAATCTGAAATATGTGATTTTGTGAATATTTTCCTAATATGACCAAACCAGAAAAAAGCGTGCAGAAAATCCAAATAAAACTAAATTACTTTCCATTTTGAAAAACAGACCAACGTAGTTGACGGAAGCGTATGTCAAATCAAGCTATTCAGCCGAAAAATAAAAAGTGCAACAAGCCAAGCAACTTTTCCATTAAACAAGGTCAAAGGGCACAAATTCCAAATCGCACATTTTGAGTTGAGACATAAAAATTTGACACTATAAAAAAATAATGAAAAACTGCCTAATTTTCAATTTTTGAATAAATGGACTGATGTACAATTAAAGTAGTATTGCCACTAAATGCATGAGTTTAGCGCCAATCATAACTTTTTGCTGAGCGCTACCCTAAAGGGGCGCTTTGGGAATCGGGGGTTACCCCAAAACCTAAAAAGAAGTTGACAGAAGTCAAACTTTACAATACAAAATGTAGTATAGTACAAAAGAACACTGGCAGCAAAATTTTAGATCACGTGACTATGTCAAAGAACACTGGCAGCAAAATTTCAGATCACGTGACTATGTCACGTGACTCCCCGAGCACAAAATGTGAGTGAATTTTTTGCAAACGATAACTCTGCTTAAACTTTGCGTATAGTCATAATTTATGTATCAAAAGTTGGCGTTTGTGCTTCTCTCTTCTCTACTTAAACGTTATTGTTCCACCTAGAAGTGGAACATTTGTTATAGTTTGTTGCTCTCGTAACGTTAAACTGAGCTCGTACACCGTGCACAGCCTATGTTTTACACATAGAACTAGCCTCTGCTGCCCATCTTTTTTTTGTTCGAAAAGTAGGGGCAAATATCTTAAAAGTAAAAACAAAATTAATTAGACTGAAATTTTGGTATTTTTTGCTTGATTAACCTGTTCCCCACAAAGCTTATAATTGCCGTGGTTGTCTCTATTTACAGCTAAAATTATTTCGCAAAAGTTGCTCTGCACTTGTATGTTGTTTCTAATGTCCCCCCCTGTTCCAGAATTTTTCAAACAAAACTTCGTCGGCGAACAATTTATTTGCATATTGGAGCGCAAATATGCAAATGAGCAACATCCATGTATCAGCGTTACTATCAGTGTTGCCTACTTGCCTTGTCGTAGATAAGCCCGTTTTGGACGTTATGTAATAGTCTATTGTGTGTGCTGCCTCAGTTGCTCTGGTGTCTTTTTGTCACCGTCATACAATTAGTCCACAAATGGACCTGATGAGATTGAACGTTTATGGGATCAATCTTCCCCCAGTGATATGATAATGATGTGAATATGTAAAGCACTCGCCCGCGTTTTCATGGGATAAAATCCAAGAATCTGCCATTGCGGAATGTTTGGCATTAAAAGTCTGAATGAGTAATTAACAAGTACTATTGAATTACCTTAGCGGGTTTGTGGCCTGGCCCGGTTCATCATTATTATGCGATGACCTGCCCGCAGTCCGGAATTTAGAAACCAAGAGTACATAGTTTTACAAATTATAATAGTGAATTCCTAATTCTGCCAGTGATAGATAACTATTTTGCAAATTAAATGAAACTAGGTACTTTAGTTAAATTAGGAACCGTGTCGAAAACAAAGCGCATTATACGCTTCAATTTCATACATCTAAATTTGCCTATTTTTTGAAATTTTATGCGAATTGTTGTAGTAAAGCTGTCAGTTGTTACCTAAGACAGCCCTTCGAGGACGTTAGCCTCATGTTATGAGTGTGTTCGGCATCTCTTGGCTATTTTAAAGTTTGTTTGATAACAGTGTAATATGTTGGTCACTATAGTTCTATATGCACGTGTAGCTGGACCAGCTAATCCTTGGGCAGGTGATGGTTAGCAAGTTTTAGCCATTCGTCAAAATATACGAATTCAAAGATAAATATGCTTTTTCAAAAGCGTATTTTCAAACGTATATTACGCATTTCAAAGCGCATAAATTTTGACACGGTTTCTTAATCATCTTTAAAAGCAACTTCAACATTGAGAACTATTTTAGTTAGTTAAATCTCACCAAAAGCACAAAATTAGTTATTTTTCGTAGTTGCAGCGAAAACTGCCATCCGAACCCAAAACTTTAGCCTAAACCGTTGACGCTGATTAGTTACATATTAAATCTTTGCGTCAGATTACATAATCAAAACGCTAATCCTGAAGCCTAAAATTTATATCCTTTTATTAGAAACCGACAGCAACTGTCTCAAAAAATGCTTTCTTATTTTTGCTGAACTCTGGGGTGGAACCTTGCGCCTTTTAGGAGCAACTTGTTCTGATTGTTTAGTCTAGTCGGGTTTGGGTAAAAATTGTGATAATGTGTTTTCGAAATCGAACTCTGAGCAATATAAATCATATAAAAAAAGTTATTGACTTTATTTTAAAAAAATAAAAAATAGTTCAACTGCGCAAAGTTTAAGGCTATATTTGTGCAAAATGTTGTAAAAAATACCGTAGCAGTAATTTGTAACCGAATGTCGAAAAATTGGTTTCGTATTCACACTGCATATATTTGAGTCTGATGCTTCTGAAAATAGCTTCTTGTTCAATTTTTTTGCACAGAACAAAATCAATTTTTTTTTAATTTTTAACCCTGTCTAGTAAAATATTCCTATCGTCTATTGCAAAATTGCGAAAATCGCTGATGCGTTGGCTAATTTGCTTGAAAGTTGAATAAAATCACAAATTTGTCCGATTTTTTTGTACACAATCATTTTTTTTAATTTTTAACCCTGTCTAGTAAAATATTCCTATCGTCTATTGCAAAATTGCGAAAATCGCTGATGCGTTGGCTAATTTGCTTGAAAGTTGAATAAAATCACAAATTTGTCCGATTTTTTGCATCTTTTTCAATTTTTTCGGTATGTAGATATACACGTCAAAACATTCAAACTAGCATCCTGGACAATTTTTCTTCTAAAATGACAGGTCAGTTTTGCTGATTTCAAAAAAGATAGCCCAAATCCTTGATTCCCGAAGCGCCCCCTTGCCCCCAAATATATATGCTTTTTGTCAACTGTCTGCTCGAAACGACAAAAATAGTTGATTTGTCGAGCCAGTAAATGTGGCAAAAATTAAACAGTAAAGCAGTATACAGCAGTAAAGCGAAGCGTAGCGAAAATTGCGATTTGCAATAAAATATTGATTTTAAAGTCATGTGTGGCAAAGTAGCGGCCTTCTTTTGAAGAAGCCCTGCAGACATTGGAGATTGGCCAGGGTTTGTAGACTGAACTTTTGGTTTGGGCTTAGGCTTACGCTGAGGCTGAGGCTCAGGCTTAGTAAGCTTAGTTTCAAGGTTTGACGAACAAAATAAGTACACTGTCACATAACAATAACAAGTCACTGAGGTTTCTTCTCTATGTAACAAGATTTGTACTGGCTCATTCACAGGAACTAACAGACATGCCATGGGAAAAATTTTGCCATGGCGAATTTTGCTTTGAGCCTTAGCCGGACCACAATTAAGTGTAATAGACCGCCCCTGCGATCAGAATAGCTCGAAAGGTTTTAAGATAATTGGCCATATTTGATTGTACTTTCAAACAGTGACGCAGCTAGGGAAGGGAGGACCGCGTGGGGCCAAAGCCTTCTTGGAAGAAAATTTCGCATAGCCCCCTGCCCCCGGTAGACCTATTACTAAAAAAATTTTCGTAAACGGGTGTGTTGGTCACTCCCTCATCTGGGTTTTGGTTGCGTTATTGTTTTAAAAAAGCGAAATATAAATTTTTTAGACTTCAGTTTCCGTTTTTCAGCTTCAGCGTTTTTCACCTTCAGTTCTGTTTCAGTTTTTCAGTTTCAATTTTTTAGTTACAGTTTTTTAGACCAATAGAATACAACGCACTTGCATGGTTGCCCGGGTTACGGCAAGATATGGATCGAGTTGAGTACGTATTGCGATTTCTTTTGAATGAGTTTAAACGGGTTTGCCCATTTGACATACCCTGAACGACTGTCTAAGCTGGGCATGAATAGTCTTGAACACAGAAGATAGGAGAACACAGAAGGTTAATGATCTTGTATTTGCTATGAACTTATCAATGGGCTTTTTTCTTTCAGTTGTAGCACAGTTGAATGAGTACAAGAGAACGTCATTTAGCCTCAAAACCACACCCAGTACCTACTTGACATACTAGTAACAAACGAAACGTTCTTTTAACAACTGCAGAAGCTGCGTTTGATTTTTCAGTAAGGTTAAGGAGAGGTAAAACTGAGAAAATCTCAATTCAGGCAAACATCGGTGCCATTTCTAGTCCATGTAATATCCGCAGCAGTGGTACCACATGACTCCATCCAAACTTGATGATGTACGAAAATTTATTGTTGCTCAAAAAGCTAAGGGTGTCAGGTCATTACCCGGACTGGCATCGTGCTATCGAAGGTTTGTGGAAAAGTTAGCTAAAGTTTGACAAAAAAGGTTACGCCAGTTTCTTTTTTAGTGGCATGGCTTATGCGACTACTTGCCGTAGTCTTGATTATCAAAATCTAGCTATTAGTTTTACTGTATGGAATAATATAACAATATGACAAACCCAACTGTATTCACTGAACGTAAAACACGTAAAACAAGTAGGCCCCAAAAGGGGCAATATTCCTTCCCCCGGTGTCTACCTTTCAAGTTTAATTGAATTGTATCTATCTATTCTCCTACTGTTCGCTACACTGCGTAAGTTAGGTATGTACTTACCCTACTACATAGCTTATTCTAAAGTGCACTGCGTATCCAAAACAACCACCTAGCTTATTCTTAACTATTCTAACTACGTATGTACGTACATTTACAAAAAAGTGCTGCAGGATGTTAAGCATCCCGCTGCAGCGAGCCATTCGGCCCAAATTACGCTTTGATCTGAGCTGAGCATATCAGCTCCAAGAAGCGATAAACACTGTTATCCAGGGTCTCTTATATACTGCTGGTGAAACATTACGGTGCCGACGCTGAAAAAGTTACACTACTACACTCTACATCGATTATTGATTTTCATGGCTATACGCAAACAAAAATCAGCAGGCAACTCCCAGGCTGAAAACACACACAAAATATACAGGCTATGCAGCCTGCTCAGCAGCGTTTAACGTTGCAAACAGTTAGTTTCAAAACAATAGTTTCTTCTCTAAACGTACTGGCGTTAAATTCGGTGTAGCTTTAAGTAGCTGTGCCATGTGCGATAGGTGGTCAAAGTATGTATCAAAGAGTATACGCTGAACGCAAAACAGCAGATAGTCATAATAACTTTTAGACCCCAAAAGTGCGCTCGGGACACTCTGAAGGGTCAGTCCGGTGAGCAGTAAGGGCCTAATTTTCTCACAGTTTCGTATCCCAGTTGCGACTAGTGAAAACCAGTTTATGCATATACGTTAGCTAGTATTGCACTGCCCCTTTACGAACTAGCCGAAAAAAAACGTGCTTTTACTTGTCAAATGAAACTTAGTAGGCGTTGGAGCTATTAAAAGTAAAACTATGTCCGCACCAATATTAGGCTATCCTGGTTTTGGCGAAGCTTTCGCATTAGCTACAGATGCGTCTGATATGGGGTTGAAGTGGTACTAAGCCAAGTTAAAGCAGGTTCGTAGGTAGTCATAGTCTACGCTTCGGGTACCTTAGGTAAATCCAAAGGTGAGTATTCTACCATAAAAGGAGAAGCTCTAGCCAAAATACTTTGGCCTGTTGCTGCGGACATTTTCAACGACTATCTTCCGAAGCAGGCCACAGTTGTGGAAACGCCCCATACACAAACGAAAGCATGGGGCATTGTTAGGGGCACCCTCCCGAAAATCAACCCATAGGTCTGAAACGTAAGGGTGTCCCGCCACAAAACAGGATTTTCCCGCAAATGTGGTGAGACCCCCATGTTTCGCACAACCTACAAAATGACCAGCAGAAACTTTTCCGCCACTTGTTGAGGTAAAAGCTCAATAAATTTTCATTATAAGTTTTCAAATTCTTGGTCCAATATTTGTTTTCAAAATAGTTCTTAAAACTCAGGTGATCAAAATAACCCTTGTTTTAAACAAATGAAAATTAGTTTTCTTAAAAGATGCTAAATTTTTAAAAATGTACATTTTTGACTGTGAATTTGTTGAGTGTTCTGGGAACAATGTTTTGGCTTGTGACTGGTGGAAATATAAATCTTGCAAAAAATTTCAAGTTGCCTTCATTTATGTGAGAAGAACCGCCCACAACTGTGACCAACTCTTCTTATTATGGACACTTGGCAAAATGCAGGAACGATAAATTAAGCTCACTTATTAAACGTTTTCTAGAGTAACTTGCAAAACATTGAAAATCGACTTGAGTATCAATTTTACTACAAGGTACGACAATATACAAAAAATATCATAAGCAGAGCGTTTTTGTAAGCATTTCAACTACTTCGTAGGGATCGCAGTTGGAGGCTGGACGTCGGTCTTCAAA
>JASANF010021038.1:0-63190 GCA_030248245.1 Trissonchulus sp. WLG1_4
GTTGTAAGTAAAACATGATGTAAGTGCGTGGTATTAGGAAAACCGTAAGCTCATGAGTTAAATCTAAATTGTGCCATACTCGTCGTTGTTCCTGTAAGTGATCGAATTTGGAAACCAACCGCCTCGCGCCTCACTTTGGCGGCAATAACAAGATATTGAGCCATGGTTCGACGCAAAAAAGTAGCCAGCCTGCTTTCAGCAAATTTTTATAGGCAGCCGACAGTAATTTGTCGTCCTGGCGTCTGACAGGGAGCAAGTAACTGCTCTTAAAGAACATCTCGAGTAAGCCAGCAAATTTTAGCTTCTTAGGTACCAGCAATAATTGACGCTCGGCTCATGCAATAAGTAGCAACACTAATTTAATCGCATATCAAAGAGACATCAAAAAACCCTATTTACATTACAGATCAGCACTTTAATTTGAATTTGTCAAATTTTAATTACCTCATGACGGCAATTTCCCCCATCCCACACTAATTTTTGTTTTTTGGCAACTAACTCGATCGCAAACAGCAGGGACCCAGTTCCAAAAGCAAAAAAATATTTGCTACGCAAAAAGTGCTAAGGTTTGCCCTACACGTTTCACTTTCCAAAAATTAAGACTTTTTCCCTAGGCCCGTGCATAAGTTTGGTCTGAAAAGGCGTTACCAAAAGCCATACTCAATTTTTCAAGAAATTGAAATCAAAAATTTTACATTTTTGACTATTTATCACTGTAGTTTTCCATTTTTGATTTATGTTTTCACGGTGCATAAATAACTGAGCAAAGCTTCAACGTATTTCTTCTTGTTTAATACATCAACTTAAAGCTAAGTAACGATAATTTCCAGTTGATATGAAATTGTAACCATTTTAAAAATGGGAAATAGTTTTTTGCTACGGCTACAAAATTGTCAAAAAAAATTAAAATTTTTTACCATAAATATGGCACATTTTTCACTTTGGGCATTTTCCTCCAATAACATTTACGGCTAAAAAATCGTTGCTAAAAACCCTAAACGCCAAATTTCCTCTGAGCGCCAAAATTACACTGTATAAATGTATTACGAGATCAAAATTAGGCGTATTTTCAAAACTACCTGTAAGTAAAAATTAGAACATGTTTAATCCTACAGGTAAAGGTGAAGGGTAACGTTGGTTAATGAGTGGGTGAATGTAAAGTACTCTGAAATTAGGGCTGAAACAAGTTACAGCCCTTTTCGACGCGAAATCTTAAACAAAACTTAGGCGATCAAATTGGCTTTAGTCATTGAGAAAGCATGTTTCCCTTAACTTTACGAGTGGGTAAAACTAACCGGTAAGTTGAGGAAATTTAGCCTGAGGTAATTGAGAATATGGCCCCAGAAAATAATTACGCTAACCAATCCGAAATCCTCACACAACGAAAATCCAACAATTTAACGCCAAGTTGTGTCACGATCTAAGCACATATCAGCATTGTGCGAACTACATATGTATATAATAAATAATTATTTGTCCGCCGAAAAATATCTAGCCGAAAATCAAATCAAAAATCTCCTTTCACCAAACACTCACACCATATGACCGAATGTCGTTTCGCATTACGTTATACAAACAAGTGGACAAGTAACAAACAATATATTGTTTATTGAGAATGCAAGAACACAATACAAATTATGTAATATAAAGCAGGGAACTACAAATAGAGTAGCTTTAGGAGGAATAGGGTAAGCGCTAAACTGTGTATAAACAACAGAACGAATTTTTGATGGATCATAAACTGCAGAATACTGAAACAGAAAACAGAAAACATTTAGATTGTTACGTATAAATAACAAAAGAATGCAAAAAGTAACGCTGTAGTTTTGGCTTGTCGAACCTTCTTGGAGATGCAGTTTTCAATAATTTTGCGTCTACCAAAATTGTCTAAATTTTAGGAAAAGAGAAGTCAATATTAGTATGAAATTTTGGTTCAGAGCCAGATCTACCAGGAAACAATTTTTAACCATACATAGAAATAATCGATGAATTTTTAACTTTTAATAATCGATTTTTGGAAAAATAATGTGGTCTTACAGTAGATGCTTTTTTTGATTTGTGTGAACATTTTATTCTGGAAGCAGAAACGACATTTATTACTTTTGCCCCCCCCCCCTTTTGAGGATATCCACATAAAATAAACTAACATACAAACAACGTGCTTACAAAAAGGCAAAAAAGACAAGACAAGATACTTATAATCCTTATAATCAACCTATACTGACAGTCTGTATACAGTAGACGTCATATATCTTATCAAAATGAAATTTCGCACTGATAAAAACCAAAGTTAACAAACTTTTCATTCCTTCAAACACTAAATATCGAAAAAATACATAAAAAACTAAAAAACACATTATGATTACAATACCTATTATTACGCTGTTATCCGCCTTTGCTTGATTATTCGGGTTCTGTTTTTCTATCTAAAAGAGTTCGGCTTTTATCATCATATTCACAATTTTTGCTCGCAGACCTTTTCTCAATTTCCTTATTTCAAATACCACGCCGCGTTTTGGTAGTCAGAGCACGAATGAAATCCAAAGGCCAGAGCGAATGACTGAGACACGGAGGTCAGATTGTAGGGCCATACTGAACGGCGCGGAATGACCAATAGGCATTTTCCCATTGTACCAACCGGAACAACCCCACGGGCCGGACACGATATGAAAATCGCGGAAACCGCGACGGCGTCCGGCGGCAACTCAATTCACGGAGCAGGGATTTTTCAAAGTTCAACGACAAAACACAGGCCGACCTGCGGTAGCCGTAAAAGCTCCATGAACTGGTCGCTGCCGATTACCTTAGCCCGGAACGAACCGAGTTTAAGTACTGCAGTTTGAATATTTTTAGCATCCATCGTGTTCATTGGTTGACACCGGAATAGTGAGCGTGTGAAATAGACTACAGTAACCAGGGATGACGCGACGGGAGGACTATGGGCACAATTTTCATCGCCCTTGCCAATTTGACTGAGATTACCTTCTGTGAACTGCTGCCGGCAAGATAGGAATGAAGTACTCAGATATGTGAACCATCTACAGTCTGAAAACATAAAACAGAGCATATATATATATATATATATATATATATATATATGCTCTGTTTTATATTTCAGACTGTCAAGTGGTTCAGCCGTCTCTGAGTCTTCATTCCTATCTTGCCGGCAGCGGTCAGCAGAAGGGTCGCATTGTCAGTCAAATTGGCAACCGGCGAAATGAAATTGTGCCCATATTCTACAGTCACGTGATCCCCTGGTTTCTGTTAGTCTATTTTCACACGCTCACTATTCAGTGTCAACCAATGGACGCGATGGATGCTAAAAATATTACCAAACTGCAGCCTGCCTTTAAACATTTGGTTCCGGGCTATAATCGGCAGCGACCACATTTCATGGAGCTTTTTTTACGGCTACCCGCCAGGTCGGCCTGTGTTTTGTCGTTGAACTTTGAAAAATCCCTGCTCCGGTGGACTGAGTATCCGCCGGACGCCCATCACGGTTTCGTCATACCCGCCCCCAGTATCGCTGTCCGGCCGGTGAATGGGGTTGTTCCGGTTCAATGGACTCATGGGGAAATCCTATTGGTCCATTTGCCCACGCCGGATTTCAGTATGCCCTACAATGTGATCTGTCTGGTGTGTACGGTGGTCGCTCTGGCCTTTGGACCCATTCATAATCTGACTACCAAACGTATGGTCTTGAAAGATAAGGAGGAGATTAAGAAAAAAGGTCTGCGAGCAAAAATTGTGAACATTGTGACGAAAGTGAAAGCCAAACTGTTTGATAGAACAACAGAACCGGCTGATCAAGCAAAGGCGGATGACAGCGTAAATAATGAAACTGCAAAAAAGACTAATTGATAATATAATATATGTGTTTTTAGTTTTTTATGTATTTTTTCGATATTTAGTGTTTGAAGGAATGAAAAGTTTGTTAACTTTGGTTTTTATCTGCATCCGAAATTTCATTTTGATAGATTGTGTATGACAGTATAGGGCTGCCTATATACATGTGTCAGACTGTCAGTATAGGTTGATTCCTCGTAAATCACTGAAATGTATGACTATCTTGTCTAGTCTTTTTTGCCTTTTTATTAATAACGTTGTAAGCACGTTGTTTGTATGTTAGTATTATTTTATGTGGATATTATCCTCAAAAGGGGGGGGGGGCAAAAGTGAGATAAATGTCGTTTCTTGCTTCCAGAATAAAATGTTAGCACACGATGACCAAAAAAGTAAGTCTGCTGTAAGACCACCATTATTTTTGGAATCGATTATTAAAAGTTAAAAATTCATGATTATTCTGTGTATGGTTAAAGGGCTGTTTCTTAGAATGGTGACTAATTGGCTCTGAACCAAAATTTGGCATAGGCATACTAATATTCACTTCTCTTACTGAAATTTAGACAATTTTGGTAGACGCAAGTTATTGAAAACTGCATCTCCAAGAGGTTCGACGAGCGAAAATTACAGCGTTACTTTTTGCATTCTTTTGTTATTTATACGTAACAATATAAATGTTTAGTGTTTTCTGTTTCAGTATTCTGCAGTTTATGAACCATCAAAAATTAGTTCTGTGTTTATATACGGGTTCGCACTTACCGTCTAGTTAAAGCTATCTGCTGGTAGCTGCCTGCTTTCTGTACATAATTTGTATTGTGTTCTTGCATTCTCAATAAACAATATTTGTTTGTTACTTGTCCACTTGTTTGTATAACATAATAAAACAACTCGTTCGTCTGGTGTGAGTGTTTGGTGAAAGGATTTTTAATTGTGATTTCGGCTAGTTGCTAGCAGACATATAATTATTATTATATACATATTATGTAGTTCGCACAATGCTGACATGTGCTTAGATCGTGACACAACTTGGCATAAGATGTTGATTTTCGTTGTGTGAGAATTTCGGGATTGGTTCACGTAATTAGGTTAGTTTCTGGGGCCATATTCTCAAAATTACCTGCAGGTAAAGTTTACCTCAACTTTACCAGTAGGCTAACTTTACCCACTGGTAAAGTTAAGGGAAAGTATATTTTCTCAATGACTGAAGCCAATTTGATAGCTAAGTTTGCCTTTAAGCGTCGAAAAAGGGCTGTAACTTGTTTCGCAGCCTTGTTTTCAAGTACTTTACATTCACCCACTCAATTAACCAACGTTACCTTCACCTTACCTGTGGGTAAAGCTGTCCAAATTTTACCTACAGGTAATTTTGAGAATACGGCCCCTGGTGTTCGTATAGTTTTGTGCATGTTAAGGTGGCGCTCAAGGGAACCGACTTTGGCGTTTAATTTTTTTCAGCGACATTTTTGACCATAATGTCCTGAAGGAAAATTGTTCAAAGTGAAAAGAGCTTTTATTTGATGTGCATATTATGATAAAAAATTTAAATTTTTTTGACAATTTTGTAGCCGTAGCAAAAAAATTTTTGTTTCCATTTAAAATGATTACTCATATCAACTGAAGTATGCGGTTTCTTAGCTTTAAGTTGATGTATTAAACAAAAGAATACGTTGAAGCTTTGCTGAGTTATTTAGCCGTGAAAACAGTAAATCAAATGAAAAACCTACAAAGCTGATAAATCTTCGAAAATGTCAAATTTTTGATTTAATTTCTTGAAAAATTGAGTATGGCTTTTGGTAACGTTTTCAACGGAATTATGCAGGCCTAGGAAAGGTCTAATTTTTGAAAAAATGAAACGTGTGGGCAAACCTTACATTTTTGCGTAGCAAAGTCGATTACTTTTTTTGGAACTGGGTCCCAGCTGCCGTTTGCGATCGAGTTAGTTAGAAAAACAAAATTAGTGTGAATAGGAAATTCGTCATGGTCATAAAATTTGACAAATTCAAATTAAAGTGCTGATCTGTAATGTAAATAGGTTTTTTGATGTCTCTTTGATATGCGATTAAAGTAGTGTTGCTACTTATTGCATGAGCCGAGCGCCAAACATGAGTTTTGTTGCTGAGCGCTACCTTAAGTAGAAGATTTGCTGGCTTACTCAAGAATGTTCTTTAAGAGCAGTTCTTGTCCTGTAGGACACAGGGATAGAGACGACAAATTTAGTCAGCTGCTGTGAAAAATTTGCTGACAGGTGGCTACTTTTTTGCATACGAACCATGGCTCAATCTTTGTTATTCACAAAAATTGACACTTAGCCAGGCAGTTGGCTTTGGAATCGATCGCTTACAGGGACAAGGACGAGTATGAAGAAACCACGATTTAGACGTTCATTGCGTTTCGGTTTCTAATACCACGCCTTTACCGCGTGATCAAACTCTACATATGTTTTACGAAACCCAGTGAGATAATGCTTCATCAGAAGTTTAAGTGGAAGACTGCAGTAAATTACGTATCGCTTCTCGAGCTTTCTAAGCTCAGATCAAAGTGTAGTATCTGTTCTTATCAGCTTAATCTCTGGTACAAGAGTCACGTGCTCTTTGAGATTAAACTGATTTTTGGAGGTAGGATTGGAGCTCCAGCTTGCTGGACCCTGTCCGCGGGTTGGCCCGGTATAGCAGTACCGCCGGGTACGGCCCTCTTCCCGAAAGGGAAGAAATGTAACTTTTTAACATTCAATATATGCACTTTTAGCCTACGATGCAACAACTTGTCACCACGTCACGTGGTTCATATCTCAATAACCACACTTTATTACTCGAAAACTGGGCAGGTGTTAAAATAGACATAAAACTTCCAGTATGAGTGTACGACTCAAGAGCTTTCGAATAAATTTAAAATAGATTTTAGATAGATCGATAGTTTTTAAAAGCAGTTATGACCGCCGTTAACTCATGCTTTTGGATTATTTATAGCCTATGATATTGTGCGCTAGCAAGCATGGGCTTGTTTGAAATGAAAGATTTGAAAACACTGTTTCGAAACAAACATGTTGTTTTTATTGGAGATTCGAGTTAGTGCTTCCAAAGGTACATTATAAATAATAGTGTGTCGCTGTATGCTCTACTGATTTAATAGAAAAACTGATTTCAGTAATAGTTTGTCATCCAAAAAAGAGTGGTGTACAACTGTGTGACCTTAATTTAAAATTAATTCAAGACTGTCTCCAGGATTTCGTTGTAGAGAATAGGGAAGAGGTAGTTCTTTGGGTAACAACATGCTGAAAATTCAGCTGACCTGAGGGTTTTTTATTAAAATTACTATGTGATTTACTAGTGGGTTCCATTATTCCTATATATATATATTATTAATGGGCTCAGCCTACTTATTACTGTATGTATGTTTCGTTTGCTGTATTATTTATTAATATTATTTACTTGTATTACTTTTTTTAGTTCAACGACATGTCTACAAAGACTTCGTTTTGGCATTACAGGAAGACCGGTTGCTAACGCGGAAAGAAATGCAGACAAAGGTAGATTGCATGGAACTGTATCAGTTAATGCATGCTCATAGCAAGAGGTACGTATATATTTCAATCTATTAGTCATTGTAAAGACAGAAGGGGGGGTGCGGTGATGAAGGATCCGTTGTATTCTCCCCTCTCTTCAGAAATAGTGCTTAAGTCAGAAACTGCCAAAAATATTTTGGTTTGGAGTTGTACGTACTTAATTTTCTATAAATACTACTATATGGTCGGTTTATACCATAGATGCACATAGGGGGGGTAGGGGGGGGGGTATCCACCCCCCCTGAGGGGGGTCGGCACCCCCCCCCTCAGACATCCGGCACCCCCCTCAACCCCCCACCCCCAACCCTCTGATGGCCAAGAAAGTGCCCAAAAAATGCGTAAAAAGTTGAAAAATTGCAAAAAATTTTCGCCCGCGGCGAAAAAAGTACCACAAAAATGAGTTGAAAATAGAAAAATTCTGAAAAATTTTCGGCTGTCGCCGAAAAATGGCCAAAACTAGCGGGCACCCCCCCCTCGCCGATTCACCCCGTGCATCTCTGGTTTATACGTACAGCAGTTTGTCCGTTCATTCGGCGAAATTACAAAAAAATCACTCCATCACGACTGTAGACACCATCTAGTGTTATATTATATATTTCATTAGTGGCGTGATTTTTTGAATAATTTTGCGGCTGATTGGACAAACGGTTGAATCGAACATTACGTTATACTTTGTTTTTTGACTCATTTCTTTTTTGCAATGTTTTTGTTTTTCTTGCTATTTACATTAAAAACAGTGTAATTTCTGAAGACTACACGCCATACTACCATTTTATGCACCAAGAAGCGCTAAAATGTTTTCAAATTTCTTTAAAAAAGTTCAGCGTTTTTTCACCCAAGTTTTTTCAAATTTGATAACAGAAAGTACAGCTGAGTATAAAGTACGAAAAAGTTGGGGCTGGATGGCAGATTATTGTTTCTTCACACTGTTTTGCCTCACCCACCAGAAAATATCTACTTCAGACTTAATTTATGGAGTTATGGTTTTGTGGATTGTTGAAGTTGACGGCGTCTTCAACTTATCAACTTTTGATAAATCAATTGAACGCCAATTTCATGACATACGAGTGCCTTCTATTCTCTATATTTAGGTGGAAAATTCATTTTGCAACGACAGGCTTTGCTACCGCACCCCTCGGTCCAACGGGGCGCAAATGAAGGAAGTACGTGAATGGCAGTCTCCAGACAACACACACTTGGTCCAGTATTATTTTATCACTCGGTAAAGACGTACTATATACCGTTTTCAGATGTTTTGTTTTTGGTTTGACCTATTGACAGGCCAACTGTGTTAGCTGTGTTTATGTTTTAATGCAACATTGGAGTTATAGCTATCCCCTCAGCTGTCTTAGTTGAGTCACCAACCTCAATGGTCTACGATTTGTGCTTTCAGATTTAGTTTATCAGCAACTTTTGTGGTACAAAATAGTTTCAGTATTTCAAAGTTACATCGTTTGCATGGTTTCCTTTATATCGGTTATAGAGTAGAGGTTAGTTTAAGTAGCTTCAGTCGCGGACCTCAATTATCTTACTTGCCTGTATTTTTTCTCAGCAGTATATAGTTAATTGTTGATATATATAGTAGGTATATATTAGGTAGGAGCCTAGACATTTTTTGATTTTCCGATCTTCAGCTGCTACTACGATGCGGTGGAAGCAATTTTGAGCGAGCTGGAACGAGAAATGCCTGATGTCATCATAATGAATTCCTGTCTCTGGGATATTTCACGGTTAGAACTGTTTTGCTATGCTGTTTACGCCATTTGTAAGATCGTCAAGGTATTATTCTTATTTTTTATTATCACCAAGGTTTTCATTCATGATCGGTTGATACTTCTTCCGTATGGGTCTGCTCATACGTTAACACAGAGGTGTAATCTGGGGGGTCCTGGACCGACATTTTGACTGCCATTGTACCAAGTTAGACAAAAATCGACCGTGTTTTAGCGAAAAATTAATTATTTTTAATGCGGTCAATTACCTTGTTGTGGCTTTAAAAATTTGCGATTTTTGAACATTTTGGCCAAAATTTAGGTACAAATTGCATAAATTTGATAAAAATGCCCAGTCAAGATCAGCTGTCTCGCTACTCGCGTGTTGCACCGAATCTGAAACTTGATCCGCTGTGCTGCTCGGCAGTATGAATGAATGTCGTAGAAATGCCTAGCTTCGTTTACAATCGTATGGTCATTCTACAATTACTGAGAGGTTCATGTATATGTATATTATTGTAGGCAGTGTTTCCAAAAATCAGACTGCTTGAGTACACTAAATCTTTGCACCACTAATTACTTCAGGACGTGAAATATCGAATGTGGGGATTCTTACCTTGTCGTACCTTACCTTACCTTACCTCTAAAAAAACCTCTGTGGCCTGAAATTGCGTGCAATTGTTTTTTTGTGATAGTTGGGAAATAAGTGCTGAGAGCGACTACATTATTCGACTAAATTGTCTGATGAAACGCCTTCGAGATATTCTGCCGCCGACGTGCATTTTTCTGTGGCTCACGACACCGCCTGTGGCTGAAAAAATTGGTGCTGGTTTTTTGCCAAGATACTTGGACTATCTTGGACCCACCATGAGGTACAGGAATCTTCGGCATTGCTTCATCTTTGCATAATTGTCGTAGTGTATTTCAGGTTTCGGGTCGATATTATTTAATTTTTTTTCCGTGCCAGTTACTCAATTGGCTCGAAATGTGTAGTTAATATTAATTCGTTGCGAAACTATTCATCATCGTATTTTTAGGGTTTCCGTTCTGGAAGCCAACTATTACGCTGTGCAGATCATCACTCAATTTGGGTTCGACGTGTTGGATATTAATTTTTATTTGCGAACGATATATGAAACACACAGGTAATGGTTTTAAAGATTTATTTTGAAATGATAAAAAATCAACGGTGTAACTTTTTCAGTAAATAATATAAAATGAATGAAATATTGAAGAATTAAGTAATGTGATTACTGTCGCTTTGTGAAAATAGTGAGCTCTTGTATACAATTAGCAAATTAACACAATGAATGAAATCGGCTGTAACGACGGTACTTTGCTACGTTTTAGTTATTTAAATAAGAAATAAGGATTTCATCTTTTCACCAAAATCAGCTCTATTAGCATCAACGTGTGACGTGATTAATCCGATCTATGTTTTTTATTTTCTTTGGACGCAGCCCTAAAAAGAGTCCACAAAAATTGTGTACTTTTGTTGTTATTTGTGACCATTTGCGACAATTTGTGACAATTCCAAATTTGTGGACTGTCACTGTGGCAATTTTGCACTTGAACTTGACTGAGTGCCTTATCCAAAATTGGATTTAACGGATTAGATTTAAATAAATTTTGCTAATAGCGCAGCACTAAAAGAAAATAACCGGCTGAAATTTTGCCCCACATGGCTTACATACAGTATATACTTCGGTGTGTGCCAAGTTTCAATCAATTACGTTTAACTGACGATGCGTTATTGACGAAATAAAGTTAAATCTAATCCGATAATTAATCCCATTTTGGATAAGACGCTGATTCCAGATTGCCCGATGGTGTTCACTGGGACGCGGAGGCGCATCGGCATATCACGGATTTCATTGCTGCCTTTCTGTGTGATAGTTGGATGCGACCTTTGCCACCAAACGTTGCTACGAAATGCCAAATGTAAAGGGTGGTCCGTAGTAACTCATTATGTAACTCGCTACTTAGGTAAATTGAGTGATAGATTGAATTGATTAACATCGTATGTTAGGGCCGTATTCTTAAAATTACCCATGGGTAAAGATGGAAGCCGAAAACAAGGCTAACGTGGCCTGCTAAGGTTAAAACTTTGCAGCATACGTTAGCGTTGGCTTCACAACAAGTTCAAGCCATTTTTGACCCGGATTTTAAGGGTAACTTTAGCTATCACATTGGTTTTAATCATTGGTCAAAATGTCATTCATCTTTTCCTTCACCAGTGGCCAAGCCAAGGGCAAGGATATACTAACTTTACCCATGAGTTATTACTGTCCTTGCATTATTTTTTCATATGGTCAACAGGCTGTTGTAGTCTTTTCATTGTGATCGAACTGTCAGACATATAGTTTGCCAGCGCAGACTTCTATTAAAAAAGCTCATTTTGAATACACTCGTGCAGTCTGCTCTTCAAATTGGTCATTATCATCATTGTCCAAAAATTGGCGAATATTACGTTTAACTTTCAATTTTTGGTCAACAGTGGATTGTTCATTCTCTCTCGCCCATATATTAGCATTTCAACACTAACGTTTTTGACTCTTTTTTCCATAATTGTTGTTGTTGTTTTATGTTGATGAGATTTCTAGTATATACTATTTGGTTTATACTAAGTTGTTATTGTTGGACAGCAAAGGACATAAAGTCATAAAGAGTTTGAAAGTGTCAACAACTGAAACGAAAGTCATAGAATCGAGACAAATAAATATTAGCAACGATTTTTCCTTTTTGTTTTAGGGTAGATTTCACTTTGGACAACGACTGGACTTTTCGGCGTCTCACTGAATCGCCAAATTTTGTTCGGCTTCGAGACGAAGAATTGTGCCTTCGTCAGTTTGTTGCCGAATCCAAATCTTCTGGATTTCAGATTGGATTTAAAAACTCTACTTCTAGACGACGAACACTTATTGGCGGCTCACCAATTTTTGAACAATACGTCTTCTATTCTTAAAACGGCTTTATACCAGAGAATTCAGGATTCTGCCCATTCGATTGATTGATCGACTGCAATGTCATTTTGTTGATAATTATTAGTTTTTTTCTAATAAGCTGGCTTATTTAAAGTTACTTGCATCGGGTGGCTTGCTATGCCCAAACAGTTTCCAAGTTGGACTCAACTGAAATTATATTTTGTGAAAAACATTGAACTGTTACATTGAACCCAACAAGCAGACAAACGATAAACTTGACATTAAACTGTTGATTATTGAACAGTATGACGCTTGATACAATACGGTACCGCCATACTGAGACAGGGCGGCTTTTATCAAGAGTATATACAGAATATAACTCTAGAAGAAGAATAAAATCCGTGGAATATATTTTTGATGGCCAAAAACTTAAACAGGTGCTCCAGTCAACATCGAAGCATCCATTCAGTCAGATTAATATCTTAGTTTTTTTATAATGCATGCAGTATGAGCATTTTCGGTTCAGCCTTCCTTTCTCCATTCATGGGAACTGTCTCACTCTTTTTCTACAGCAAAGTTACTATCATGTACTCTTGCTTCTATCCAGTGTACTAGAGATGTTCGATGGTTTGTTTTTAGATTTCAGTGATCATCGTGCAATTTGTTCTGGTTTTTGTTATTTTATTTTTTTTTGATTTGTGTTTGGAATCGTAATTTAGTCCAGCCGTGCTTTCGCTGTTAAAATGATCACATATTTTTTTCTGAAATTGGTGCAAAACTGCGATGTGATTTATCTACACGCAATTTATTTTGTGTAAAACTTATGTTTCGTATGGCCTGGAAATCATTGTTCCATTTACTATCGTTGAATATAGCTCACAATACTGCGAATATGACTAAAACAGTGTTGTAGGTAAAAAACAAAAACAACTTTGTGTAGGTAGAATTTCATAATTCATACAATACATTCTGGAATTTGTACATAATACAAAATATATATACTGTTGCTCAAATAATATAATATGCTCATTAATAGTCATTTTGTATTTGACGTTTATTCCTGCATTTTGTTATTATAAGCCAAGTGCAAGCATTTATATATGTCATCGGTATATAATTGAAAAAACAGGCTTGGTGTCTATATAGTTTTTTAGTCTTACGTTGTACTAGTCAGCAACGTTTTCAACAACGTTTTGAAAATAATCAAAATAATCTTCAAGGTTTTTTGATAATTTTGCCGTTTTATCAAAAAAAGTAGGAATTGGCTTTAATTTTTGGGACTTTTCGAGAATCAGATTTACTCGATTGAATTAACTTGAATCCACTTTAATAACTCCACTTAGGATTGTCTTAGGGAAGTGGTTAAAAAAGAGTTGCTGATGTCATTTTTATGGGTTTTTTTGCTGATTTTGAGCTATTAAAAATTAAAGTTACTATTTTATAGTTAATCGAGTTGATCTTATTCATGAAATTAATCCTAATCATAAGTGTTCCACAAGATTCAGGTTCATTTTCTTGTTTAAATGGTGTCTATTCCTTATGTATATTAATTTCTTCTTCTTGCCAAAGTTTCATGCCAAAGTATATGCAGTTTTTCCAATTTTGGATCATGTATTGAAGAAGTTTTGTGTATTATGGCATTATGCTTCGCTGTTATGTTCGTTTACAGACGTTGCAGTGCTTTTGAATGATAATATTGGAAATTTTAACGATGACTAACAGTGTCGCTGTATTTGTAAAATATTGTTGTTTTGTTATTGTTGGTGAATTTGAATAAATGCTTCATTTCTCCAACACAAGTTTAAGTTTTTTGGAATGCGGGTTTACAAAATTAATAAAGATGTATTTGTTTTCCATTGTTCTGTTTTGTGTATCAAATTGTGTTTTAAACATGACACTACTGCTTTTAGTCCACGAAAGAGATGACCTAAACTGAAAATTGGTAAAATATTGATGTGGGTGTGTTGCCTGTGGCTTTATTATAGGCGTAGTTTTCCACGCAGGGTAAACTTTTCATGTTAGCTTTTCTCATTACTCGGTAGAGTTGGTTGCACTTATGTAATGGCTTTGTAAATGTTTTTTTTGAAAAAGACAGTCAGCAATAAAATTCACTCACAGTGTTGAACTTGACAACCGTTTAGGGTCGGTTTATACTTCACATGCACGTTGAGAAATACGGGCAAAGGAGGTATACGAAATTTCTGACATCTGATCGAGTAATCTTAACGTATGGCGGGTCCCCGCCGGGTCCGGACTTATCCGGCAAAAGCTGAGAAAAATTCATAAGTTTTTGATTGATAGCTTATTTTTTATGCAATTTTCCGGCCATCATAATTCATAAAGGGGTGTGAGTGGGAGGGTAAGGGGAGGGTCAAATGGATGAAATTTGAAGAGGTTGGTACTGGGTGCCCCCCGAAGAGGCGGTCAATGATACCGACTACCCCCCTTATGCATCTATGCGTATAGCTTGGTTTCAAAAAGTAAAGTTTTCGAAGTACAAAAAGTATTCGGGATTATTGTAGCAAAATTTCAGCTCTGTTCTAGAGTAAGATATGTACTGTATAATCTTGTTACTGTGTATGAATCTTCAACCTTTACGAATTATGTTTTTTTTCATTTTGAGAGGACTAGCTGCGAAGTTGACATTTGAGGCTCGGGCATGTTTCTGAACGAAGCTGCACGGTCCATTTTGAATAATAAACATATCGTCATCATTGGAGATAAAGGTCAGGCTCGATTCATATTTCCAGCCGTAATCCTATTAGCCCGTTCTGCTAGAAAAACTACGAAAAAGTTACACAATGCACTTATATTCATCGTAGTGACTGTAAGCTGATATAGTTCCCGCGCGTTTGGCACTTAAGGTGGTGGTTGCGTTTTCGAGGTTTTGTGATTTCTGTGTAAACTTTGCGCCCACAGAAGTTAAGTAAGGAATGATGCTTGAGCACGAAGTTTTGGCACTTTAATGTAAAGGTCAAAATCCCCAGGCATGTCTCACTTTTTCGAAATTTCACCTGCGGACATAGGGCTTTAAGGGGGTAGTGTCGCGAAAGCAGTTTTGCTCATAGGCTGTGAAAATAGAACTTTTTGTTTTGAAGTAGTACATTCAATGAGAAGCTAGTCCAACGCTGTATGGTATCAAATAATTACTGCCAGACATCACGCTATCAATATTGACAAATATCTTGGACCAATCGTCATTAGTAAGCCAGACATCACACAATAGGGACATAAAAGTTCGAAAAATCAAGCCAGATATCAGATTGGCCAGCTTGTGAAGTACACATAATGTGTGGACGCACAATTTTTTTGCGACAAATAAGAAAAAAGAAAATTGAAGGTTCGTTTTTCTTTTGATTTGAAAATAAGCGTCTACATTATTCAGAATTTATCATTATTGCTGTTGCTATTTCACAGTTTAAGTACACCTTCACAGTTCAAACTAGTATTACTCCACAGCCGCTACAGGTATCTGCACTAAATTTTGTGTGCATAAACTACACCTTATGTGCTGTTAGTCTGTGTAAAAAAACTAAACAGAAAAATTGATAAATGTGACTAAAAAATGGAATGTGAATAGGTTTTTTTTTCGTCCGTTTTCCGACTTTGAGACATTATTGCAAACTATATGCTGCACCAATTTTGCTGAAACTTGGCAAAATAATTTGCCTTTAGATAGATTTTTAAAATGTAGAAAAAACAATTTCTAACATTTTACTGAACAAGTTTTACAGTCGCGCAAAATCGACTGCTTTCGCGACACTACCCCCTTAATTAGGAAAAATTATGTTAAATTTTCGGCATCTTTGATGTTGAGCTATTTTCTCGGTAAATTGGGGGAGATGCCTGGGGATTTTAAACATGTCAAAAACCTTACCAACTTTAAGCTCCAACAGGTATATAATCGTATGATTCAGACCTGTGCCGCAAACTTTTTGTAAAAAATTCTTACTTTTCGGAAAGGACTTTTCTTTAGTGGCTTGTACGGTGTACCGGAAGGAAAATGAAAGGTTAAGTTCCAATGCATGGCACACATTTAGGGAAGATATTGTTCTACGTATGCAAAAGACCGCTTGGGATTTGAATTTGTAAACGCTGAGCTATGGCTTTTCAAGAAAGCACCCCCTTAAGGCCTTACGGATCACTCAGATCCAATAATGACACTGGAAGGTTGTGGGTAGATTAGAGACAGAGTTACCCCCCCCCAGACAGAGTGGACACAGGTCGTGGGTACGCGCGGGTTTGGTTAAGTATAGCTCGGACAGTATGAGCCACGGGCATATAAGCTATATAAGTTTCAGGCGAACAACAACCATAATTTACCATAAACTGTAATGCTTTCAGTTCAAAGAGCAATGTACAGAGATTTGGTTGCTTTCTTGCAGCGCAATGAATTGTGTTCCTCTTCCGCACTAGCAGACGAAGTTAGTCGTTTTTTCGCTATAGGTATTCAACACTCGTTAGTTTGACAGTAACTTTTATTTTGACGGAACAATGCAAACAAATTAATGTAATGTCGGATGACTGACTTTTACATGTTCTTGAATTTGAGGTTTTGAAAACGGTTTACAGCGGAATATTGCTATATTGAAGGTATTTCGGCTTTTTAAACCTTCCGCTTTTTTGTCAGCTAACAAAATGTTAGTGTGAGAACAAGAGTTTAGTTTAAGGAAAACCGTATTGTTCCAGGGGCCTGCCGACTTCATGAATGATCGTCTGATTGCCAGAACGGACCCCTCATTAGCATACTACCAAGAAGTTCGCGAGTACCAGTCCAGCAACGGTCAAAATCTCATCCAATATTTCCACTGTTGCAAGTAGGTCTAGGTCGATCATCAGGTTTAAGTATTCTGATTATTTGGAAATCTTTCAAATATAATATTATTAAGTCATCGTCATAGGGTTTGTGCATAAATTCGGATTGAGAACAAAAAAGACAGGATTACTTAACTTTCTTAAAACTTAATACAACACATCAGAGTTTCTGTGTTTAATTGAAAGAGAGTAAATGAGCTCAAAGCTAATCTAATGGATTAGTTAATCTTGTTAATATGATAGACCTTATCTATGTATCCCTTATCTCCCTTCCCTAACACCCGTTTTGTTATGTATTTTAGTGCCTTTGATGGAGTGGTGAAACAAATATTTGATAAACTACCACGCGAAATGCCCGATGTTATTCTCATGAATTCATGCCTTTCGGATTTTTGCGGGTACTAATCTCTGTCAACAATTTTTGTATCATTTGTTTGACTATAACTTTTACACCTTACCACGACCCCGACACCGCAAATCTTAAACGATCTCGTTTATTCTAAACTTGTTAGCAAAATTAGCTGTTTTTGAGAACGATGATCGTAACCAGTTTTGCAAGAATTGTTATTTTGTTAGTGTGCTGCTGTGTGAATACACGTCATTATTGTATTTTTCGTGATATGGATAGCTGTATTTCTGTGGCTTTAAAATATGTAAAAAAGTGTAAATTTTTGTAGTACTAACTAGTATTACTACTACCAAGCTACTACTAATAAGTAGTATTAGTACTAAACAGTAAAACTACTAAATACGTATCAGTATTAGTACTTAGTAGTATATACTAGCAGGACATAATGGGAAGAGCATGAACGTAGTACGTTGCCTGACCCGTTTTGGCCCTAGTATATACTCTTGTATGACCGTTCCCTTTTGGGTCCTATTGTGGCCGCAAATATGCAACGCTTCTACCTCGCTGCCAAGCTGGCCAATGTAAAGAGTGTCATATTCTTCCTATTATGTATACTCTTGGTAATAGTGCTAGTCACAAACGACTAATCAGTGTCTATCTTACAGTCCCAAGCCGTGCACCATTGACGAGTATAAAATGAAAATGAAGAAATTGCTGGACAACGTTCGCCGGGTGCTGCCCCCGCAGACCATGTTCGTCTGGCTGACCGCACTGCCTGTCAGTAATTTCGTGACTGATGATCGGGTGTCCACTAATATGCAGTTCGTGCAAGATTCCTTGAGGTATGCATCAAGTCAGATTCAGATGGAGCATAAAACATTTGAATGTTGATTCCATGACGTATTCTTGTAGGGTGGATTTATGGATTTAAGCGTTTTTTATAGCAACTCAAGAGCGGTGTCTAACGGTTTGGTTGCCCAATACTAACCGTTTCGTATAGATATAAACCTGTCTACTTTCTAACATAATGTGACTGTGCAGTTCGGTCCTATAACTAAACCCTAGATAATTTCTGTTGTTTTTTTTAAATCCTACTTTAAATTTCAAAGAAATTAGCATATTATTGCTACATGTTCTTCAAACGGCTATTTTTTTAATGGTGATGTTTTAGATTATTTTGGAGGTGTCAAGGGGGTAGTGTCGCGAAAGCAGTCGATTTTGCGCGTCTATAAAACTTTTTTAGTAAAAGATAGGTCATTGTTCTTTATATATTCTAAAAATATGTTTTAAGGTGGTAGTTGCGTTTTCGAGGTTTTTGTGATTTCTATGTAAACTTTGCGCCACCATAACTCAAGTTATAAGTGACACCTGAGCATAAATTTTTGGGAGAGTATTGTAAAGGTCAAAATCCCCAGGCATGTCTCACTTTTTTGAAATTTCACCTGTGGACATTTTTTGAGGGTGTTAATTACAAGAAATTATCTTAAATTTTCGGTGCGTTTGCTTTTCAGCTATTTTCTCAGTAAATTGACTAGTTATTAAAAAAGGGACATGCCCGGGGATTTTAAACATGTCAAAAAAACTTACCAACTTTCAGCCCCAACAGGTAATCGTATGATTCAGAGCTGTGGCGCAAACTTTTTGTAAAAATTTTAATATTTTGGAAAAGACCTTTCTTTAGTCGCTTATACTGGAAAGAAAATTACAGGTTAAATTTCAAGGCATGGCATACATTTAGGAAAGATATTGTTCTACCTAATGCAAAAGACCGCTTGTGATTTGGATTTGTAAACTCTGAGCTATGGCTTTTTAAAAAAACACCTAAAAACGCAATTACCCCCTTAAGGCAAATATTTTTGCCAAGTTTCAGAAAAACTGATGCAGCATACAGTTAGCAGTGAAGTCGCAAAGTCGGAAAAATGACGTTTTGAAAACCTATTCACATTCGATAATTTCGTCACAACTAAAAACTTTTTGTTTAGATTCTTTACACAGAGTAAAAGCACATATGCTCTAGTTTATGCACACAAAATTTAGTGCGAATTGCTTGAGTGGTTGTGGAGTAATGCCTGTTTGAACTGTGAAACTGTGCGTAACCTCACAGGTACTCACAGCAATAATGATAAATTGTAAAAAAATTAGACACTTATTTTGAAATGAAAAGAAAAACGAACCTTCATTTTTTCATTTTTCTTTTTTTGTGGCAAAAAATTGTGCGTCAAAAAGTTACATGTACTTCACAAGCTGGCCAATCTGATATCTGGCTTGATTTTTTGAACTTTTATGTCTCTATTGTGTGATGTCTGGCTCACAAATGGTGATTGGTTAAAAATATTGGTAGATATTGGCTGTCTAGTGTCTGGCAGTATTTATTTGACACCATGGCCCGATTTATCGAAACATCAAATGTTCGTCGTTGAAAATGTTCGTCGTTGAAAAAGCAAATGTTCGTCGTTGAAAAACAAATGTTCGTCGTTGAAAAACAAATGTTCGTCGTTGAAAAACAAATGTTCGTCGTTGAAAAACAAATGTTCGTCGTTGAAAGTTCGTCGTTGAAATTGTTCGTCGTTGAAAAATTTTTCAACGACGAGCTTTGGTTTTTTAGAACATTATGTTCTAAAAGACAAAAGCTCGTCGTTGAAAAAATTTTCAACGACGAACATTTCAACGGAGCTCAAGACATTTGTTTAAATGTTCGCCGTTGAAAATTTTTCAGCGACGAACATTTGTTTTTCAACGACGGACATTTGTTTTTCAACGACGAACATTTGTTTTTCAACGACGAACATTTGTTTTTTCAACGACGAACATTTTCAACGACGAACATTTGATTTTTCAACGACGAACATTTGTTTTTCAACGACGAACATTTGTTTTTCAACGACGAACATTTTTCCTATAATTACGTGTTATGTTCGTCGTTGAAAATGTTTCGATCAATCCAAAATTTTCAACGACGAACATTTTCAACGACGAACATTTTCGACGACGAACATTTTGCTTCGATAAATCGGGCCCATATGGCATTTCACTAGTTTCTAGTGAACGTACAATTTCAAAGCAAAAAGCTCTCTTTTTGCAACCCATGAGCAAAACTGCTTTGGTGACACTACCACCTTAAATGCAGGTAATTTCATTCGCAGCTGTTTTTTTCAGCAAGAAGTATTTGATAAATCTGTTTGGTGTTTGCAGGGCAGCAGTAATGCAGGCCAACTACGCTGCAGCCAAAATGGTCGCCTCGTACGGGTTTGACGTTTTGGATCTCCACTTTTACTTGCGGGCACAGTTACAGACAATGTGAGATGTTTTTTTAGAGTCGTTTTTGTTCTTCCAGTCCGTGTTTTTTGATTCCGTAGTTCAGGTTTGAAAAGTTGCTAGTTGTTTTGCTGGACTTGAACGCTAAAACAAACCGTAGACTCTAGACACGTTTCCTAATTTTCACGATTAATGTTCATGAGCTATTGTATTAGTAAGCCTTGGGAATAAATTCAAGTGGTCTGTGAAGAGATGCCCTCTAAAATCTGATCAAAAACTGCTGAACTCTGAGACAAAATAGGTGGCGTGATTTCGCGACGACTCGCTGCACTCTTTGTGGCCGGACTGTTGTGTTTTTCGTTGTAAAATCACACGTATGGCTATGTTTCAGGGTCTAGCAATTTTGGATTACCCGGTTTTTAGGATTTTTACGCTGTATTGTTTTTAAGTTTAATCGTGGAACTGTCTTCTGTTCCAGGAAGACGGATGGTATTCACTGGGACTCTGTGGCTCATCGCTACATCACTGAACTGATCTTGACTTTTTTGTTCGATTCCTGGGGACATGTCATGCCCAAACATACTGCCACTTTTTATCAGCGGTCAGTTGCTAATAAATAGGTATTCATATTAAAAATAGACGTTAGACTAGTAGCAGCTGTAAAATAATTATGTAATATTTACAATAATAATTTTTATTTGTATATCAAATTTAATTTTCGCTAGGTAGTAAATATGGTTTAAATTAGTGTATTCTATAGTACGCTGTCTGTACAAACAATATGTTGAATTAAGGCGTTTTAGTCACATAAGCTGTGAAATGCTATTATTTTTTTCTATTTTAGGCAGAGCAAGTCCAAGGGAGAACCATCGGCGCCGCATTTGGTGATGTTTTCCAGATGAAGTGACTGTCGTTGCAAATCCAATATCACAAAAAATTATTTTTGTTTTCTTGTGCACTGTCAGAGTGTCAGACACTTTAACTTGGCGCAATGTTGCTTGACTGTAAAGCAGACCAGTGTTAAGGTTTTTATACTGCCGAGATCTACTAGCCGTGCAGCTCAGTTTAGCTGGCGAAACACGGTGATATTTAATGTTTATACATGGGATCAAGAGCACATAATAGCGCCTATGTTGCATAGAATGTCAACATGTAGCCTGAAAACGACCAGCGCATCTGCCTGTGCTAGAACACAGGCAGGCTGGAGAGTGTCTCACTCTTCTTCTATATAGAGTGAGACGCTATTATGTACTCTTGATGGGATGACTTGACTGTATAGTAATTTTTTCCGGTACAAAAGAAGTCAGTATAAATTGAGCCTTACGGTTGTCTTTACGACTGTCCTACTGTCGTTTACCCCAAAACTTACATTGATGACTGACAGTGGCGGATCCAGAATGAAATTTCGAAGGGGGCGGCGAAATTTTTTTCTTTTTTAGTTTCTTTCGTTTTACGTTTGTTCGCGTAGAAATTTTGTGTGGTCGTATTGAACAACACTTCAGTAGCGTAGCGAGGAAATGGCTTTTCAATTTTTCGAGATGTGTAAAAATGCACAGATCTGCAATTTTTACAGCCAAAAACGACACGAATTCGCATATTTCGTTCAAAAACAAGGCTAACTTTTAACCAGGGAAGCATAGAAAGTACAACTGGCGCTCAAAACACTAGAATTGTGCAACCACAGGCCAGCGAGTTTCCAGAAGCTAGCAAATCTGGAAAGTTTACGAAGTATTTTGACAATACAGACCACGAATTCCCTAAAATGTCACTTTTGTAACGGTAAAACAACCAGAACGGTGTCCATATTACGCAAATATGCAACCCATGTATATACACATGCTGTCATGAAGACAAACCACATAGTTGCAGGGGTCTGGGGGCAGCAGCCCCCTAAAAAAATGCGGAAATTTTGGTTGTTAGGCCGAATTTGGTCAATTGGAGACGTATCGGAAATTTTTTCGGACAAAGAAATCGAAACAAAATAGTGAATCTTACATCAGACAGTGTATTACAGAAGCAACAAGTAAATGCAGTATACACTCGTGTACTCATGCATAGTTTTTGATGGAAGATAATGACAAAGAATAGTAAGCCACAAAGTTGCAGGGGTCTGGGGGTGGAAGCCTCCAGGAAAAAATTTGGAGAGCTTTTTGATTTTTAGGCCAAATTTGGTCAATTGGAGACGTTTCGGAAATTTTTTCTGGCAAGAAAAATAAAAACAGCGAACGTCATATGACACAAGTATATAAATGCAGTATAAATATACTCGTGTACCTACTTATGTATAGGCTTTGATGAAAAATGGTCAATTGGAGACGTATCGGAAATTTTTTCGGGCCGGACCCTAAAAACCAAAGGGGGACCCTTGTGTCCAATTTCACTTGGCGAAAGTTTCGGGGGATCCGCCCTAGATCCGCCCCTGATCACTGGTCAATGATGATTTTTTTGATGATGATGAAATTCGGTAATATGCTACACTAAAACTAAACTTTGAACGAAAATCGTATTACTGTGTGGTGTAGCATTTAGTAGTTTAAGATGCAGTTTTGTTAGGCAGCCATTGGTATTTTGGTATGATAACCACTACACGCCTAAACCCAACGGTGAAGCATCTCCAGGCGTACCAGGTGCATTTCAGCTGTTATATTGCATAATTCGTACAGTAACGATGTCAAAATTTTGGAAGGGCAGGCCCCTTCCACCAAAAAATACAAATTTTAAAAACTTTAGTAATTTTCTTTAAAAGTGCCTTTATTACTGAATATTTTTTTAAAAGTGCCTTTTTTACTGAATTTTATCCAAACTTTCTTCCGGACATATTATATTTTGATAGGGTTCCCCCATCCCTCCCTCATACATATTGTATGATATATTATTGGTTTCTATTGTCTTGTTCAGAATTTTTTTCATGCTGTTCCTATTAATTCTTTTATTATTCAATTGTGCATACTTTTAAAACGTAATAAATGTTATACTTAATGTGACCGCAGCGTGACTGATGTAGATTGGGGTGATGATGGTTATTGGCGCTAGATAGTTGTCCGACCGTGGTCCTATTCATTGAATTTTCCGCTATAGCCCAGTGTGAGTTCAGTCTTACTGTTGAAATTGGCTTGGTTGGCATCAGAATTAGCTCGTAGGCCGCAAACATTGGAATCATCATGAAGACGTCGAAACTCGAAACTCGATGGCGTTGTTCAAGTGAATTGCGATTTAGGTAGGAAATCCAACTTGCCAAAACAAGAACTAACGGAATTTGATGCACATTGCACTTAGGACAGGTCTTTTCAGCCTACGTCGGCACGTAGCATTTAGTGTCCTCGATGTGATGTCTCGATGTCTCTATTCCTTTTCTTTTCTTCTCGTCCGCTTTTTAAATACGGACGTATGCAACTGAGTCGTCATTGAGCTGGTACACGCAGTGACAATATCACTAGTTTAGTCCTTTACCGTGTGCAGTCTTAACTCTTAACCCAGAGCCAAAAAATCTGAACCCCCTACGTCGGTATTAAATTTCTGATCCGCTTTCAACTTGAAATGGTAGGCTCTAGGCTAGGCTACTGGTAGGCTCTGCTTCGTCGTAAACAGCAGTCCCAGATTAGACACAAAAGGCCGAATTTTACTCAAAACATCCAGTTGAATAACAGCAATAAGCATAAATTAATTCAATAGTTCATCAATAGCCGCATTATAATCCGCCATCCTCTAATCGCACATGAATCAAAGACCACACTGCGAACTAATCTTCAACTTATCAGTTTTGGTTTCCATTACTCCAGACTGTTCTGACAGTCAATAAATTAAAGAAATAAAAGAGCTACCTAGATTCATATATAGTCGGCCGCAAATTTCACTTTTCTAGAACTTTTTGTGCAAAGTTGGCGGGTGTCAAGCCCGGTTCATAGTTGTCCGTAAGGGCTGTCCGTGTCCGTAAGAGTAGTTTGATTCACAGTTGTCCGGATGTCCGTGTCCGTAAAATTCCTCCGCGCATAGTAACATAATGTTAAATTTCAAGTAATTTCAGCTCAGCAGCTTCATTTTAGCAAGAGTACATAATAGCGTCTCATTCTTGAGAGAGTGGCCCCTCCTTGTTCTAGAGGCAGATGCGCTGGTCGTTTTCACTCATGTTCATTCTATGCCATGTGACTGGCCAATCAGAAGCGAGCTTCTATTCTCTGATTGGCAGACGCCTGTGCACGTGCTCCAATCATAAAACGGGATAGGGATAAAGGTTAATAACTCATCATTTATTCATAGTCTGCTTGTAAAAACATTAAAAAAGGTTTGCAAATAGTGTTTGTCCCCGATTTTCGCCCCCCCCCCCCCCTACCCCTCCCCCCCCCGGAAAGCCCCCCCCGCTAAGTCCCCCCCCCGGTCAAAACGCCCCGGCCGGCCAACCATTCACCACACAAAATAGCCAAACAATCCGCAGTTGAAGTTTATGCCAAAATGATCTCTGACTTGGTCAATTGGTTTTATCCAAAAATTCAGCCGCTCCCCCGCCCCAGTTATTCCGCCCCGCCGGCCGCCGGCTTTTCCGCCCCCCGTTCACAGCCGCCCCCTCTCCGCCGCCCGCCGCCGCGCCGGCCCCCGGAGCCGCCGCCCTTTCGCGCCTCACAAACACTATTTGCAAATACCTTTGGGGATATTTTGGCAAACTTTCAGCGAAATTGATTGAGAAACTTTGAAGAAATTCAGAAAAGTTTATATCTCAAAAGTTTCTCAATCAATTTCGCTGAAAGTTTGCCAAAATATCCCCAAAGGTATCTGCAAACATTTTTTAATGTTTTTACAAGCAGACTATGAATAAATAATGAGTTATTAAGCTTTTATCCCTATCTTAATGCTTATCAACGCATCAGCGATTATATACTAAAGTGTGTTACGCAGGGAATCTACGCGCTGATTGGCCAGTCACATGTTGCATAGAATGTCAACATGTAGCCTGAAAACAACAAGCGCATCTGCCTGTGCTAGAACACAGGCAGGCTGGAGAGTGTCTCACTCTTCTTCTATATAGAGTGAGAAGCTATTATGTACTCTTGATTTTAGTGTGCTTAGAACGTTTTTATTGATTTTTTGAACCTCGCATTCTAATACACTTGGTACACTGCAGAATGTGTAGGCGTTATTTTATGTGCAGACGCACTATCCGTAGTGTCCGCAGAAGTATGAATTGATGCTGCTTACGGACACGGACAACCTTCCGGACACGGATACGCACAACTACGGACATTTCCGGACAACTATGAACTAGGCTTTAGACTATTAATTTCGTTTAAACTCTGTGGCCTGCGTTTGCCACTTTACAGAAGCACAGAAATTTTTAATGCAAGATCTAAATTTCATGAAATAGGTCTCAGCTAGAAGATCTAACCTAACTTAAAGAACACCAGTAAAAGACAACCTCGCCATTACATGTAGTATTTTAATTTATTTTTAAAACAAAATGGCACACCAATCACAAACGAAAAATAAAGTTACACGAACATCAGAAAAGAGTACGACACTTGACTACACTATACAATACCGCAAACAATAAAACATTTAAAAAAAATACAATCGAAAATACATATTATAAAAAATACAATAGAAAAACCCATACTAATTTTGAAAACCTGGGCCTTGACACCAAAGGGGCTGGAATCAAACAAAAGTTATGAACAGCTGATTACTTACGTCTAAAATTTAGTTATAAGTGTAAGTGTATTCGCGAGAAAACATTTAATCAGAATTATCTGACGCGCTATAGCGAAAAATACCATTTTATGCAGTAATTTTAGAAGTGCCAAAAGTATTAGCCGTCTTTGTTTATAAGTTTATAAGACCAATTATTTCAAACATTACCGACAATAAAATGTTGATAGGTAGATAAAACTGTACGAAAAAATACAAACATACAAACATGATTTGAACTACTAAAAAATGTACCATACAAAGAAAACATTATGTACAACTACAAATTGGTACGAAGGAATCGCTTCAACTTATTGTTGCTAATTTTAGGATATGAGCACTTCAACTGATTCATACTTATGAAGAATTTAACTCCGAGCTACCTGTTTATGCTAAACCTCAGCTAAACCGAATTAATACAGTCCAGTCCATCGATTATAATAGAAATCTAATACAAACGATTAGCGAGAATTAAAATTAGAATTTGGAATCAGCTATGCAAGAAAGCAATGCTTCTTGACCAGTGCAAAAGGATGGTCAAGTTTATCCCCCTAATGAAGTTTGCCAAGATTGCGACAAATAATTGTGCCGAAACAGCTGCTTAGCTGTGTTGTTTTTCAATTAGCTAAGCTGAAAATGGCTATCAGACTGTCAGTTTCATCTCTGATCCTTGGTTACTAAGCAATTCTTTAAAAAACTGAGCATTTGAAGCCAACTCAACATTAGCAACACACAACAAGTTAAAATTAATTACAAATTATTATAGCTACAGAAAGTTCATAATTTCTTAACACCATGACTATCCCTTACTGAAAACACACAAGCTTGGAAATAAATTTTACAAAAAATAAAATTTCACACCTTAAAAAAGCCAACAGGCAGCCTTTACAACACCGCAGTTTAACCATCTTATTAATTAATCAAAGTTTAAAAAAATTAAAAAACTAATGAGTTTCACAAACAGGATGAAACGTACAGCAGATCGTAAAAAATCGTAAAAAATGTTATTCAACTCAAAACGAACTTGTTTACACGACTTCGCAAAAAAAAGATAAAAAAGTTATCAGTTAGAGCCATAAAGGATAATTATATTCGACTTCAACATAAAAAACAACATAAAAAACACTGATATCTACTTCAACTGATAATTGAACCGCAAAATTTGTTACAATAGTGTTGGATTTGAAAGCATCTGCATACCGCCACAGTATATACTATATTACTATGATAGTTTGTGGGAATCAAAGTTAGAATACAACCACTATCACAACATTCATGAATACAAAAGTAAACTTTACACGACTATTAGAGCATCACAAACAAAACATTGCAATAAGGTTATTTCATCTCATTATAGCCTGAGTACAGACAGGGATTAAGATTTTCGTGTACTCTGAATAGAGAAAAGACTAAGATTAATTTAATGAAAAAATGTGGTAGTTTCTTTGGATTTTCATTATGTAGGGGATCAATTCGCGAGTTTTGCGAAGCTATTAGAATTATAAATTTGCCGCCGAGTGCCCCTGAAAATACCGACCCATGTAGATATAATTTGAAATAATTTCGGCTCTTCGGCTAATTTTCTGTGGAGTTTCTGCTACTTTTTTGTGGACGGCCAAAAGGTTCGGTTATACCGAAACTGATGCAAAATTATCCAAAATTATACACTCGATGCTAAGACACATCTGTCAACCAATTATTAACCGTATAAAATATTATGTCAAAACGAAACTACAAACATACAACATATTAAAAATAACAATTATAGGAATATAAATAACGTAACCATGATTCATTTACAAATACAACACCATTGACACATATATATTATTACAATGCAGTGTATTAATTACAAAAGCCACAACGAACATTATAATACAATACAGCAATAACCACAGCAAGAGTTCTGAACAGTGTTTCATCAAAGAAATATTGAATGAAACACTACCAGGTACTCTTTTTTTATACCGGCAACCACCGGACAGATATTAGCGGAGGACTGCACACAAATTAGCAGAAAGCTAGCGTCGACTTAGCTTGAAATAATTGAGATGCGTTATTAGAGGATCAAGGCAAGCGGCCGTAAAAATAGGAATAAAGCCGGGTCATTGTCCTTGACCCTATCGTTTTGTCCTGAAGCAACTCCGAGAAAACGTCCCTGTCAAGTCAAATGTGACAATTTAGGTTTGCATGCATGATGTTAGAGTGTAGACTAGTGCGCATGCAAAAAAGTAGTCAAAACGATGCAATCAATTTTTTATAGTATAAACCGCGCTTTAATGGGTCATCCAAGCCTTAAACTCTGTCATGATACATTTTTATTGGTTAGCCATATTTTATAACCGATTTTTTTCTTGCCTAAAGTTACCGCCTAAAGCCCGGTTAATACTTGTCCTTGTTTAGGACATGAGACAGAACAAGGACAAAGACAACATTGTTAATCAGCTGATACTATCAAAATTATCCAATTGTTCTCAAGAAACAAGAAAAGGGCTACTTCAGATCGTATTCAAAAAGTTAGCCGAACTGCTTGTCGAATAAACCACCACAGCCGGCTAAGCCTCAACAAACTTGACCCTCTGCTAAAGAGTGTGTTCACCGTTCGTACTGGCCACTAAATGGTAGCCAGGGAAGAGTCTGAGGTGGATGCTGGTAGGAGGGTGGTGGTGCTGGTCTGGGGTTGTCCGCCCTTGGCCCCCCCTGGTCCCCCGCCCCCCTGCGCCGCCCAGGCCGCCAGCACCTCGCCATACCACTGGCCCACGTCCACATTCACATTGCGGTCCTGGTAGTGCAAGATGAATGGGTGCTGCTGAAAGTGGAAATAATGGTGAACATGTGATTTTGTTACCAAAAGAATAGATTTTGACTATCAAGAGTACAGCAAGTAGTCACGAAAAATCACGCTACTTGTTTTCATTCAGGGTTCAGCACTTTTTGGTCAGACGTTAGTATTAAGTAAGCAGTCTGTCTTTAACCATTGTAAGTGCTAATCTAGCGATTCGTAATCAATTTACACGACGAATTCGTAACGAATCACCTGATTTTGTAATTACAATAAATTGTTACAATATTGTAAGGCTTGTACAAGTTGAGCAACAGGCCTCAATGTGCAGAATTACTCAGCGAGGGAGATAGACATAAAGGCAACACGTAGATGTACATCGCCTATTACATCGGAAACGATGCAAAAAATAGCCCGTGCCCACCATTTTTGTAAATCAAGCAAGAACATAAAAATTTTCTGAAATTTACTGAAACATCACCAGGGCCCGATTTATCGAAACAAAATGTTCGTCGTTGAAAATGTTCGTCGTTGGAAAAGCAAATGTTCGTCGTTGAAAAACAAAATCTTCGTTGTTGAAAAACAAATGTTCGTGGTTGAAAAACAAAATATGTTCGTCGTTGAAAGTTCGTCGTTGAAATTGTTCGTCGTTGAAAAAATTTTCAAAGACGAGCTTTGGTTTTTTAGCACATTATTATGTTCTAAAAGACAAAAGCTCGTCGTTGAAAAAATTTTCAACGACGAACATTTGAACGGAGCTCAAGACATCCGTTGAAATGTTCGCCGTTGAAAATTTTTCAACGACGAACATTTGTTTTTCAACGACGAACATTTGTTTTTTCAACGACGAGCATTTACAACGACGAACATTTGCTTTTTCAACGACGAACATTTGTTTTTCAACGACGAACATTCTTGTTTTTCAACGACGAACATTTTGTCCTATAATTACGTGTTATGTTCGTCGTTGAAAATGTTTCGATCAATCCAAAATTTTCAACGACGAACATTCGATCAATCCAAAATTTTCAACGACGAACATTTCCAACGACGAACATTTTCAACGACGAACATTTTGCTTCGATGGCCCTATCAGTCCTAATTTATCAGTGTTTTGTCCTGAGACACTGACAACTGTTTTTACAGCGGGCCCGTGGTCTAGGACTAAACTAAAAGGCAGTTGGAGCCAGGGTTTTTTTGGTCTGAAAAGTTTAGGCCGCTTGGCCTCAGGTCCAAACTTTATTTAGGCCAATTGACAAAAAGCTTAATAGGCCAACTCATTTTTTGCATTTTTTCAAAACCTATTTACAAAAATAAGCATAGTATATTATACACTGGTGTAGCCAGAAACAAATTTTGGAGGGAATCGACTTTTAGAATTTTAAAATTGTTAAAATGCATTTAATAGCAATTATAACACAAAAAACGACACATATTAGCAAAATTCGTTCAAAAAGAATGGTATTTTTGTTACTAGAGAGTAGAGAGGCATCTCAAATTTTTTTGGACCACAAACCATCAAAAAATACACAACAGCTGGCGGATTGGCGAGGATCCAGAAAATTTTTCATATATATTGCGTAGCGGACCCTAAATTCACAAGAAATGACGTCATTTTTCTACCATAAAACAGTTACAAACTATACATTACAGTGGCGTACCCAGAAAAAAATATCGGGGGGGATGACTTTTCAATTTTTTGTAATGGGTTCAAACGCACGTTTTAGCAATTTTAACATGCCTTTCAAACGCAAGATCAGTAAACCGCACAGTTGCAGGAGTCTGGGGGCGGTAGCCCCCAGAAAAAATTTTGGCTATTTTTCCAATTTTTAGCCCAAATTTGGTCAACTGGAGGCGTAGCAGAAATTTTTTCGGACAAAAATTGAAACGAAAGATGGGAACGTCACATCAGACAGTTTATTACACAAGTAAATGTAGCATAATATACTGGTGTAGTCAAGCAAATGCAGCATAACGTACTTGTGTATACATGCATAAGCTTTGATGAAAGATAATAACAAGGTATAGTAAGCTACAAAGTCGCAGGGGTCTGGGGGCGGCAGCCCTCAGAAAAAAAATTGGGAGAAATTTTTGATTTTTAGATCAAATTTGGTCAATATTGGAGACGTATCAGAAATTTTTTCTGCATCCGCAGCTAAAAAGTTTAGGCCAGCTGGCCTCAATCGCTGAAAAAATTTAGGCCAATCCGAAAAAATTTAGGCCATTGCCTTAGCTATGGCCTAAAAAAACCCAGGTTGGAGCGCATTCTTTGTGATAACAGATTAAAATGCATCAACATGCACTGCGAAAATTCGACTGAGATTGAACATAATTGTATACTTTGTCCGTATTGAACTAACGGGGGCTACCAATCCTACGGTGACTTAAAAAGGGAATGCGTTTACAACGTTTAGTCAGACCAAAATAAAAACCTTTATATAATCAAACAAAATTTAAGAAATAGGTCGCACAGTAGATGTCGACCGCATATACCTACTACGACCAAAAGTACACAGAAACAATTATTCGACATAACTCTATACCAATAGCAGCAAAACTCTTACCAGCAGCTTTCTATACTTCGGTCGTTTGTTATAGTCTTTGGTCAAACTGAAAAAAAATGTAAATATTCACAATGAATATCTTGACAATATTATGCAATGCGACTGTCAGCATGAATCGACACTTAATCGGCTTTTTAATTTTAAACTTTTCCAAAAACTAAAAATTATTGTTAATTTTTATTTAAACATCAATTTTACTTTAATTAAAAAACTAAAAATTTAGAGGTATACTGAAAAACCAACCAATCTCTGATAAAGGAGCAAAACTGTGGGCTGTATCCCATCTCGGGCGTGAGGGACGGGGGGTCGTCTTGCAGGACTCGGGTCAGCACTTCGAAGTCCGTCTCGCAGTTTTCGTAGGGAAACTTGCCCGTGGCCAGCTCCACCTAAAATTACACACGTGCAGGATGCACAAAGAATACAATGACTTTGTAGTGAGTTTATTCGAACTAAAAATGTGAACATAATATGTAGTACTAGTTCAAATACTTAGTGTTTGTGACCGGCCGCGAAAGCCGCCGGCCGGCTCCGGCCGGCGCCGGGCCGGCGAAGAACTTCGGCCGGCCGGCCGGCCGGCCGGCAAGTGAAAACTGGCCGGCCGGCCGGCCGGAGCGGCCGAATTTTTGGATAAAAACAGTTTAGAGTGTCATTTTGGCATAAACTTAGGGCCTATTCCTTTACCGGATTAAACGGACTGGATTTATTTTAGTCCGAAGTTTTGGAATGACAAATCGGACTAAACGGACTAAACGAGTTAAAATAAATCAGCTGCTTAATTTTAGTCGGACCCATTCCAAAACTATCACTGGACTAAACGGACTTAACATGCACGCTTAACATTAGCGTGCATAGTTAAGTCCGTTTAGTCCGATTAAAAAGCAGCGCGCTAGAAGTTAAGTCCGTTTAATCCGGAGGTTTTGGAACGGCATTTTTAAGCTCAATTTTTAAACCGTTTAGTCCGATTATAATTAACCCTTTAATCCGGTAAAGGAATAGGCCCTTAGCCTGCCGAATTGTTATGCCGTCTTAATTTTGTCAGTCGGTTGAATCTGGCTGGCCGGCCGGCCGAAAATTCCGGCCGGTCACAAACACTACAAATACTGTTGATACTCTATTTTTGCTTTAATTCTTAACACACACATGAACAATATAAATTGAAACTGGAAGGGTGCATTTCCAACTTTGAACGCGTTAAAGGGTTAACGTATACTAACCCGCCATTACTGCCTACCAAAGTACCAAGGTCTGCAGAATCTACGTCAATAATTTCCTTCTCGTGATGCATCGTGACTGCTAATAATGCTTGTTGAACAAGACACACGGCTGTTACATACTGCTATCAAATTTCCTTACGCACTGTCACTCACACAAACCTGCAAAGCTAATCAAATTAATTCAGGCACATATTAAAATCAAACTGAATAAGCAATGATTTACCAGGGAAATGCCCAAACTCCAAACATCAGCTCTGATATCGTATCGTGGATTGTTAGGGTCGGGGGGATCGATTCGTTCAGGCTGAAAATAAGATGCTGTTAATCAATACTAGTATTTTAACTAGTTAACTAGTTACTAGTTTATTGAAACTGTTAATTAATTCTGCATTAAATTAAAGTATATCGGGCGGTGACAAAGCCACTGCCATTTCGAAAAAATCCTTCGGATAGTTGACAGGTTATGACTAAGCTAAATTGCACAGTCTCCCTAGTTCCTGATGTAAAAAATAAAAAAATAAATCTTGGTACCATTTTTATGAGGCGAAATATTATGATGGGTCCTTTAATTTTTGCGACTCATTCTTTCACTGAATGAGATTTTTGAAGACTCTTTACTCAGCAATAGCAGATGCACGATTCAAAGCGTGCAGTAACAGTTTAGTCCTTACACTATTGTGGGCGTGCATTTTCGCCATTGAGTCTTCATGTCTTATTCAAGACTAACATCATAAGTAACTTAACATACTTTGTAGAATAGACTCAGCAACCACACGCGCTGATACGTTGCACTTAACGTTTATACACTTGGCGCTTCACACAAATGCCTATAAAAATACCCCCTAGCCCTAGCGCTTGTAAGGCTCGATTCATACTTACAGCCGTACATCCGTATAGCCGGCAAAATTATGAAATAGTTAAGCTACTATTATAGTGCATAAGATCAGATTGTGCCTTCATTATTCCGTAATTTTACCGGATGAACGGACATGACATACAGCTGTAAGTATGAATCGAGCCTTAGTGTAATAACATACGGCCATATAAGCAGCGCAGCCAGCGTTTCTGGTTTTCGCCTTTGAGTCCACCAGGCGACCAGAAATTCCAAAATCGCATAGTTTGATCGTCCCGGAGCTGTTCAGCAGCATATTTGACGGTTTCACGTCTAAAAATGACTGGTTTAGTACATAGACTTTAAGTACAACACTAGAAAAAACCATACATGTACACGGGGTCTCGGTTTGGGGGGGGCCGCCCCAAGCGCGGGGGGGGGGCGGCCCCCTTTCCCCCAAACACGGAATCCCTTTTCCAGGGATGCGGCTTTTTGCTTTTTCTTTTTTTTTTGGGTGGCTTTGGGGGCGGGGGGGGGGGGGGGGGGGGGGGGGGGGGGCGGGCCGCGCCCGGGCGGGGGGGGCGGGCCCCCGCCCCGCCGCGCGGGGCCCCCCCCCCCCCCCCACCCCCCCCCCCCCGAAAAAACCCATGCTAAAAAATAAAGTAAATTACTGTACCATAAATAATTATATATCATCAAGTCCACTATTCGATTAGCTATTGGTTTCCACAGAAAATAAATGTGTACCGGAAACAACCCCATCCTTAATTGTGCTGTGAAATAGGTATTGTGTGAAAAAATAGAGTAATTGTGTGAAAAAACTGATTCAAATTACAAAATAATATTCGGTAAATATTCAGGATTATCAAAAAAACTTTACAAAACAATTTATAATTGACGTGAAAGCATATTTGACGGCTTCACGTCTAAAAATGACTGGTTTAGTACATAGACTTGAGTTTATAAAAAACTGATTTAAACTACAAAATAATATTCGGTAAACATTTAAGATTATCAAAAAACTTTACAAGACAATTAATGTGAAAAACACAGTAAATTTCAAATGCACCTCTGTGTATGACTCCTTGCTGCTCTTTTAAATAATGCAGGGCTTGGACAATCTGAAACAATAGACAGAAAAAATGAACTGCTAAACTGAACAAGACGGTCTCAGACTACTGCTTTAGTCATCACTAGCACGAGTAAAACGAAATTTTTTCTGAAGAACGATACACATTAATATGAAGCCAATAAAGGTTTTTAACTCGTTAAATATTTCATTAAAAAACGACTTAAAAAACGACTAATAATTGTGCTATGCCATTGATTAAGTAGTATATCGGCCTGGAATTTCTTTAATTTTTCACTGACTAAATTTTGTACGTACTGAAACAGCCATTTTTCCGATGATACGTTCGGGGATGCCACGTTTCAATATCCGCTTCAATTTTTCTAGACATGTGTCCATGTGCTCCATACAAATCCACACATCACTCTGAAAGAAAAAAATAGTAGTATGATCTGTGCTCAACATATCAAAATAAATGATGAATGACACCACATTAGTGAAGATTTACGAAGATAGAATACATTTCCACTGTCCTTATACAATATGTCTGCGACGCCCCGACATGGTCTCAGTCTCAGGTAAAAAACAAACAGCAGATTTGTAATTCGTAATAAAAAAACAATAACGGGCTACAAAAAAGATATTATGTTATATTAAAAAATAAATTTATGTTCAGCAGTTCAAAATATTACCTACTGACTAAATCCAAATATCATTTTAAAACATACACCCTATGGAACCCCTTAGACTGGAAATGGCTACACAAACGCCTCAAATATGATAGACCAAACTATTTCCTTCCTTGACGCCGGAGAAGAGCAAAAGTAAATCTCTAACTCACCCCGGGTGGGCTAAAAACTACACTAAAATTAGTAAAAAAGCAGAAAAGCATTTAGACAGTGTCCAACATCGAATAAAAGTCTCAGTACAATTTTTCAAACTTCAAAGACAATTTTTTTGCAAAACTATGCCGTCGAGTCGCACACAATGGACAGTGGTGTTTTGCCTAAGCCCCAGCTCTACCTCAGTGATGAAGCAGCCATAGGACTTGACGATCCAGGGACAGTCGTGACTCCGCAGCACCACGTCCAGGTCCATGATCACGCGCTTGTTCTCCTCCTTGCTCCCCGTACGACGCATTTGCTGCAACACCAAGAGCACAGTCATAAGCTATTGCTCTTGTCGCTACACGTACACAAACTCTATGGAAACACACGCCGTCACAGACAAACCATATAGATTAGACTAATAGGCTATTGCTCTTGTCGCTACACGTACACAAACTTTTTTGAAAGACTATAGCACTTGCACCAAGAGCACACCAATGTCACAATCTCTTATATTTTCAGATCGGACTTGGGTATAGCTCTTTGCACTACAAGTACACGAGCTACAAACATTGGCAAGCGGCAGGTTCTTTTCTAATCTCATGTCATAAAAATATTACATACAGGGTTTTGAAGCGTATCCTTCTTTATTCGCATGCATACCAATTAATTCAGGTTGAGTCACTCACCTTAACAGCCATGATGCAGTTGGCAGGCTTGAAGTACATTTTGACCACGTGGCCGCAGGTGCCGTGACCTAGCTCGCCCCGCAGTTCCAAATCTTCCGCCGCGGCTCGATATTCCTCAAATATGTATATACATAGTATTTATACGTAACTTAAAATTGCAGTTTGATTAAAAAATTATTTAATATAACCTTTATAATATATACTTTATATCATAGCAGGTGTTCTGCATCAAACTAATTGAATAATATTGAGAGAAATTTATTACATTAACATTAAGTATAGGTTAATTCATTATTCAGCCGGCGCACAAACTGATTATCGTCCAATGTCAGTAATTTAGAGCGCCACCTTTTCGCCAGCGCTATATACACCTGAAAACGCTAATCTAAGTGAAAACACTACACAAACAATTTATTCATATTATATACTTTTCCATCAATCGTGAGAACACCGCTTCGCTGCATGATTTCATGGAAACGACGCTCATTTTCCAGTTCTCTGAAAATAAAAACAATTTAAATTAATATGCAACACTGACTACAGAATATATATATATATATATATATATATATTGTTACAATTGTAGGAACATAGGGGCCTGTTGCTCAACTTTACAAGTCTTGCAATTGTAACAATTAGTCTTGCAATTGTAACAATTAACAAAGACAACCATGTCCCTGTAAAGGAGGAAGGAGCATGTATATAAAGCAACATGAGAGTCTTGGACATAATTATATTTTTTTGTTCGCATGACATGAAACATCTCGAAAGACACGGTTACCAGTTTCGGGGAATCTTAAAGCAAAATTTTGCAAAAATTTCACAATCCGGATTACCGTTGTAATTTTTTGATTTTGTGAGTTCAATTTTACAAAACGTTGGGACAAGTCCCCGCCCCCAAGAATATTTCAAAAAATCCGGGACAAGCGCCCCCAAACTGAGACCCGTGTACACAACTGCTGGTTTGATATTGACTCCCCTGCATGCTATATATACATCTCACACATCAATACCAATCACAGCTGTACATGGGGGTTGTCTCGGTGGGACAAACCCCCCTCCCACAAGCGAAAAAATCGCGAAATATACCCAATTTTTGCATCTTTAGTGCAAGCCCTCGAAACGTCGGGACAAGCCCCCCCCCCCAAAAAAAATCGGAAAATCCGGGACAAGCCCCCCCACACCGAGACCCCGTGTATATGTATGAATACCATACGTGGATACATCACAATGCATAATATGAATACTACCAAACTGAATAGGCAAGGAGAGTTACCTTTCAGAATGAGGCCGACTGGGCTGCGAGCCGAAGCTGGGGAATCCATTGGGGCGGGCGTGCCTGGTTCGCACCTCAGGACCCGCGTGATGCTGGTTAGACGGCATCACTACTGAAAAGTAAAAAACCCAATAGAATATAGATACATCTGATTAGCGGGCATGACTATACAGATAGAGACTTGAAAAGAATGACAAGTACAGAAACGTTGCGTTGTTCTGTTCTCAGCAACATTTAGTCTGCCGCTAAGCACATAAGACAACATTTTTAACTTTGACGCATAATATATTTTTTACAACCTACGCGTATATACTGCAAAAAACATTTTTATTCTTCGGACCACAAACAGTGAACCGATGCAGCCAATTGTATCGGTATCATGGCGGATCAAGAATTCAGAAGAGGTCTATAAAAAAGTACTAAAAGTCTAATACTAAAAGTAAAATACTAAAATAGCCATCGAAAAGCCAAAGTGAAGCGACTGACATGGGCCAGGGGGTTGTCGTCTTGGCAACGGACTGGTCATGCATCCCGGACGCGGTGAGACGGCCTTGTCTTTTTCCTTCTGTTTGCGCGCTGGGTCGAGGGCTAGGCGGAAAATGCGGGCCTCGAGGTCACAGAGACGCTGCTGTAGGGAGGGTCGGCGGGCCGACGCGGACATGCGAGGACAATCAACGGATCACACACGCACAGCTCCCAGCACCGGTCATCAATTATATACTATTCAATTCCTGCTTTATGAACATGCTCGCCGCTGAAAATACTAATACTTTTCAACACCTCTCACAGCTGTGGTATTTTTGTTGCAGAATTCAGGCTGTCCTCGCCAGCTCAAGAAGTCGAGCAAGCGAAGGAACACCAGATGCATACACATATATGACATATACACAAACAAAAGCAAACAAAGAAACATGTGTGAACGTGAAGTGGGAATATGCGCCTGGTGTCCAAGAGAAACTCAGCGGGGTCTATACAGAAAAACCAGGAGAAGTCAATTTTCTGCAAAATTTTGTGGATTACAAATTTTTCAGATGTTTTTTTTCAGATGTTTCCATTTAGAGACACTTTACAGACTTTCAGAGTAATATTACAAGTCAATTTCAGACAAATTCAGGGCAAATTCAGAGAGTTTTACCCAGAATTCAGAGACTCTGGGCCTGGGGCCGTATTATCAAAATTACCTGCAGGTAAAGTTAGGCTAACTTTACCTACAGGTAAGGTAGTAAAGGTAAAGTTAAATCTGTGGGTAAAGGTAAAGTTAAAATTGAAAACAAGGTTGACGTCGACGGTTGAGGTTAAAAATTTGCACAGTACATTAACTTTAGCTGCGAAACAAGATGAAGCACTTTTCTGGCCGGAATATTAATTTAATATGCCAGCGGGGTCTTACTTGCTGACTCAGGCAATACGTTCCCGCTGCCAGCGTGGGTCTTACTTGCGGACTCAGTCAATACGGGCCCGCTGCCAGCGTGGGTCTTACTTATATACGCAATCAGATCAGTCACTTCAGTCGCTTTGCAACATCTGCGCGGGTCACTTCCTCTGCGTGGGTCACTTACTCAGTTATTGCGCTTTGCCCACCCTCGTACCCTGCGTGGGTCCCTTACTAACCCTTGCATGGGTGCGTGGGTCCAGCCTACACAAGTGTAAGCTGGGTGTAGGCGTTGCCCATGCGTGAATTATTAAAGGTAACCTTAGCCATCACATTGGCTTTAGTCATTTTTTTAGAATACGAGTTTACCTTCACCTTACCTGTGGGTAAAGTTAGCCTATCTTTACCTGCAGGTAATTTTGAGAATACGGCCCCTGAAGTTCACCTAAAAAATGTCACCGACTTTTCAGATAATTATCAGTTATATAATATTTACATGAATTTCAGATAAAAATTACATGTTTTTCACATCTGTAAAAATCAAACAAATTTTGCTTGAATTTATGAAAAAGTATATATATATATATATATATATATATATATATATATATATATATATATATATAATATATAATGTAGACATATATATATTATATGAATTGATCTGAAATTCCTATAAAAGTCTGTAAAATGTCTCTGAATGGAAAGGGTAAAAAACATTTGAATAATCTGTAACAGAAAAAAAAATACAGAATATAGAATATTTATATACAGAATATTCAGATTTCTCGTTTTCCTGCGTTCAGAGGCATTTAACAGACTTCCAGAGGAATTTCAGATAAATTCAGGGGAAATTCAGAGAGTCTGAATTCTCGGGTTAAATGCAGTTGGGGGGGGGGGAATAGTGGACCTATTTTTTTGAGTAGAGCACCTTGGGAGAAGCATTTTTTGCTTCAAGAACCCCTATTTCATTTTTTAGATTTGCTGAGATATGACCCCAGTGGCGGATCCAGGGGGGGCACGGGAACCGCCCCCCCCCTTTGGCTCTGGGCCCCTCTCCCCCTTTGCCAAAGGGGCCCATGGAAAAAAATTTCCGGATCAAGTGCAGTTGGGGGGGGAAAATAGTGGACCTATTTTTTTGAGTAGAGCACCTTGAGGGAAGCATTTTTTGTAATAGAACCCCTATCCACAAATTTGGATTTTCTGAGCTATGACCCCTTGAAAATTGCATTTTCAGTGTTTTTGGAAGTGAACGTAGGCCAAAAATTCGAAGCCAAAAATGGCTGTTATCTTTGTTTTTGGATAGTTTTGAGTGCGCTATGATGTTTTAAGGCATCGTCTAGGCTTAGTTGGCAGGATTCTCTAGGCTAAGCTGGCAGGATTTTTTCAGAAAATTTCGATTTTTTATTGCCTAAGCCTGAGCCTAAGCCTAAGCCTGAACCTAAGCCTAATATATAGGGGGGATTGGGTTATATATGCTTACTTGTACTTGATGAGTTGGGTTTCTTCAGTTGATATTCGAAGTTGAATCCGTTGTCTTCAATGCTTTCCGCTGTGCTGTAATCTTCCTCCGTCCCAGCCATATCTGACTGAAATAAATATATACTATATAATTACCTCTATATATATATAATCAATAAAAGTACAAAATTGAAATTTTTTGGTAAAAACTTTTTTGAAAAAATATTGGGAAAAAATATTTTGAATTATGCAGTAGTATATAAATTTGATGAAGTATACGTATACGTGATATTAAATTCAATATATTTCTTGGATAGGTGCTCGAAGCCCCATGCGTCCTATCTCCATGGGTCACCTGGTGCACCAGGCCTAAGCCTAAGCCTAAGCCTAAGCCTGATACTAAGCCTAAGCCTAAGCCCCATACTAAGCCTAAGCCCTAAGCCTAAGCCCAAGCCTAAATTAAGGCCAAGTTTGAATTTGGTCAAAAATTGGACGTTTCTGGCGAATTTGGCCAATTTTTCGGCAGGAACCCGGTGAAAGAGCCTTTGTTTTGATTCTAAAAAATTGTAAACAATAATCTGACACCATTTAGACACGATTAGAACGGAAAAAACAAGAGCTTCGAAAAAAAAATTGCGAAAACGTCTCTCACTGAGGGTTCAGATTTCGGGGGGTCGTATCTCAGAAAATCCAAAAAATAAAATAGGGGTTCTTGAAGCAAAAATGCTTCCCCCATGGTGCTCTACTCAAAAAAATAGGTCCACTATTTTTCCCCCCCCAACTGCATTTAAGGGGGTAATTGCGTTTTTAGGTGTTTTTTTGCAAAGCCATAGCTCAGCGTTTACAAATTCAAATCACAAGCGGTCTTTTGCATTCGGTAGAACAATATCTTTCCTAAATGTATGCCATGCATTGAAATTTAACCTTTGATATTGTTTCCAGTATAAGCGACTAAAGAAAGGTCCTTTGCAAAATATTACAATTTTTTACAAAAAGTTTGCGCCACAGCTCTGAATCATACGATTAAATGTTGGGGCTGAAAGTTGGTAAGGTTTTTGACATGTTTAAAATCCCCAGGCATGTCCCCCACTTTTTTAATAACTAGTCAATTTACTGAGAAAATAGCTGAAAAGCAAACGCACCGAAAATTTAAGATATGTTCTTGTAATTAAAACCCTCTAAAAACGTCCACAGGTGAAATTTCGAAAAAGTGAGAGACATGCCTGGGGATTTTGACCTTTACAGTACTGTCCCTAAAATTCATGCTCAGGCGTCACTTATAACTTGAGTACTGGTGGCGCAAAGTTTACATAGAAATCACAAAAACCTCGAAAACGCACCTACCACCTTAACCCAAATTTCCGATACGTCTCCAGTTGACCAAATTTGGCCTAAACATAAAAAATTTCCCCAATTTTTTTCTGGGGGCTGCTGCCCCCAGACCCCTGTGGCACAATATTTCTTGCTTTTGTGTTCCATTAAAGCGTGTTGATGTGTTGGGTGCATTGTACACTATGTATTTATTTGCTTAATACACTGTTTATCCTTTTATCCTTGTTTTATGTATCCTTTTAGATGTTTTATCGTAGCAAAAGTGACATTTTTAATGAATTTGCAAAAATGATTTTACAACAAGTGTTGCTCAATGCTCAGAAATGCTTTTTCAATGGAAAATTTATTTCAAAACTCCAAAAAACGTCCATCCTCTGGGGGCTGTTCCCCTATTCCCCTGCTAGTAACCACTCTGATTTTTACAAAAGTGTTGCTTAGAATTGCTTTTTCAATGCAAATTTTATTTTAAAATTCCAAAAAAGCTCCAGCTTCTGGGGGCTAGCCCCCAGACTCCTGTAATTTCTATGATTTTAGGACGTATGTAATTGCTAACAACTTTTTCAATGCAAATTCACCTTCAAAATTCTAAAAAGCTAAAACCTCTGCAGACTGTCGCGCCTGTTAGTTTGCTAGATTGCGTGCGCGTTTCAGTTTCACCCCCCTTCCCCCGGCCGTCGACCATCAGTTCAGCCACCACCACTTCGCGAAATCCTGGGTACGCTACTGCTATGCATATGCAATGTGTAAAATAACACATAAAACATAACAATAAAACAATCGACATTACTAAAAAAACGCCTCGGAAAAATTTTGTCACGCTCGCTACCCCCCCGGTCGACACCCAAGGTGGGGCCCCCCCTTTGGAAATTCCTGGATCCGCGCCTGTATATATGATACCCCGAAATCTGAACCCTCAGTGAGGGACGTTTTCGCAATTTTTTTTCCGAAGCCCTTGTTTTTTCCGTTCTAATCGTGTCTAATGGTGTCAGATTATTATTTACAATTGTTTTTGTTTAGAATCAAGACAAAGGCTCTTTGACCGAGTTCCTGCCGAAAAATTGACCAAATTCTCCAGAAACGTCCAAATTTTGACCAAATTCAAACTTGGCCTAATTTAGGCTTGGGATTAGGCTTAGGGCTTAGGCTTAGTATGGGGCTTGAGCTTAGGCTTAGGTTCAGGCTTAGGCTCAGGCTTAGGCAATAAAAAATCTAAATTTTCAGTAAAAATCCTGCCAGTTTAGCCTAGAGAATTCTGCCAACTAAGCCTAGACGATGCCCTAAAACATCATAACGCACTCAAAACTAGGGTTAAATGCAGTTGGGGGGGAGGAAATAGTGGACCTATTTTTTTGAGCAGAGCACCTTGGGGGAAGCATTTTTGCTTCAAGAACTCCTATTTTATTTTTTGGATTTTCTGAGATACGACCCCCCGAAATCTGAACCCTCAGTGAGGGACGTTTTCGCAATTTTTTTTCGAAGCTCTTGTTTTTTCCGTTCTAATCGTGTCTAAATGGTGTCAGATTATTGTTTACAATTTTTTAGAATTAAAACAAAGGCTCTTTCACCGGGGTCCTGCCGAAAAATTGGCCAAATTCGCCAGAAACGTCCAATTTTTGACCAAATTCAAACTTGGCCTTAACTTAGGCTTGGGCTTAGGCTTAGGCTTAGGGCTTAGGCTTAGTATGGGGCTTAGGCTTAGGCTTAGTATCAGGCTTAGGCTTAGGCTTAGGTTCAGGCTCAGGCTTAGGCAATAAAAAATCGAAATTTTCAGAAAAAATCCTGCCAGCTTAGCCTAGAGAATCCTGCCAACTAAGCCTAGACGATGCCTTAAAACATCATAACGCACTCAAAACTATCCAAAAACAAAGATAATAGCCATTTTTGGCTTCGAACTTTGGCCTACGTTCACTTCCAAAAACACTGAAAATGCAATTTTCAAGGGGTCATAGCTCAGAAAATCCAAATTTGTGGATAGGGGTTCTATTACAAAAAATGCTTCCCTCAAGGTGCTCTACTCAAAAAAATAGGTCCACTATTTCCCCCCCCCCAACTGCACTTGATCCAGGGTTGGCAGGTCTCGGGTTTGCAACCGAGACCGAGACCGAGACCGAGACCAAGCAACCGAGACCACCCAAACGAGACCTACGAGACCGAGACCGGCCTTTGGGGGTCCTTTTTTCAAGTTTCAATTTTAAAAATTTGAAATACTTTGAAATGTAAAAAAAATAGTGATTAAGTTACAAAAAGTGACCATCAGGTTAGGTTTATGAGTGTATGACTTGCGAAGCTGCGAGAAACTTAGCATTGTAAACGACCGCAAGCATGAGAGTAGGTGATTGACAGCCGGACTATAGGATTATTTTTCCGCAATTCTGTCAACTTTTGGAATGTTTTAAAAGTTTCGCACACTTCTTCGCATACCACAGTGTGTTTTATAGTGCATTGCATACATATATTTGCACTTTGACAGTCTGACTCAGGTGCCAGCGTAGAATCGTCCGTGCTGGTGCAGTGGTGCTACTATCAGAAGTGCTAATAGGAGCATCATCACGGACCAGAAAAGTTTCTCCAGCTGACACAGTTACGTGGGGGGGGGAGGTTTGATGCCTCAACCACTCCATAGCCCAAAAAGCATTTGATTGTGCCTGGTTTTTTCAGATACTTGATGCTTTGACATGCGTTGAGAGGTTGGGGCTCAAGAAATTCAATTAAACTGCCACCCAATTCGCGCTTCGTAACGTTGCTGAAACCAGCAAATTTTTAGTTACAAATCATATATATATACGATGTTAGCACTGTTAGGTAAATGATGATCAGTATTTCTATATACTGTTTAACATTATGTTTGAGTGGTTCCACATACAAATGCAATATCGCTAAGTCAGACAACCCATTCTATGTAGCTCAAACTTTAATTAATAGCTTGATGTACAAAGTTTAAACTTGAAGTTAGTTTGCCCGTGAACTGACATTCTTCTGCAGCAGACAGTTTTGACCATTCCATGCTTGGCATTCTATTTGGAATCTTAAATCGTAAAAAAATCTTCGTGATCGTAAAAAATTTTGAAAACTTCTAGCCTCATCTGAAATACCGAGACCACCCTATGGCAGGTCTCGGTTTTCCTACCGAGACCGAGACCGAGACCAGCCTAGTCTCGGGTTTTTTACGAGACCGAGACCGAGACCGAAACTGCCAACCCTGACTTGATCCCAAAACTATTGAAAAACAAAGATTATAGCCATTTTTGACTTCGAACTTTGGCCTATGTCCACTTCCAAAAACACTGAAAAACGCAAATTTGAAGGGGTCATAGCTCAGTAAATTCAAATTTGTGGATAGGGATTCTATTACAAAAAATGCTTCCCTCAAGGTGCTCTACTCCAAAAATAGGTCCATTATCCCCTCCGCCGCTTAAATCTCTTAAAACAAATGCTTACATATTGAATCTCGAAACTCGAATCCCCCCGCTCAAATTACATAAGAAAACGTGTGAAAAAGAGCAAAAGAAAACGTGTGTATAAAAAGAACAAAGAAAAATAACATTGCCGTAATGCCATATGAGAATTTCTACACCCCTGTGTAAATTTTGCAGCCTTGCAGCCTTGTGTAAATTTCAGGGGGATTTAGAATTTATCAAAATCTGCCCATGGGTTTGCAATAACGTCCGCTGATGCTGACGTGTTGCATACATACCATACATGGGCGTGGGGGGTTGGGTTTTTTCACCCCCCTCCCACAGGAAAACCATTTGTTCAAAACTAGTCCAAAACGAGTTCAAAACGCTGACAATTTTGGACTAGTTTTGAACGTGCGCGTTTTGTTCAAAACCAGTTCAAAAGTTTTTGAACTCGTTTTGAACAAATTCGGCAGCCAGCGTGCAGATTTTAAACTCGTTTTGAACGTTCAAAACGGGTTCAAAATTAGTTTAAAATGTTTTAGACTATTTTTGAACTAATTTTGAATATTTTTTCTAGCTGCTGCATTAGTGTTCTATTTTTTTTATTGCTGCATGAGTGTTCTATGTTTTATCCATTGCTGTGTAACGGTTACATATATTCAAGTCCTTTTTATTTTACTGTTCTATTATTATTATCTGATCGAAGTAAGTCATTCATTCATTCATTCATTCATTCATTCATTATTTTGCCACTTTGTTTCAGGATAGGTTGCGTGTTGCGTCGAGTCTTGTATTGCATATATAATTTGTGTATATTATATATACATACAGTACATTGCAAAAAAAGTTTCCAATTCGTTACTGGTAACGAACATTCGTTACCAGAAAAAGACGAAGCTTCGTCCAAAAGGACCAAGGTTTGTCCTAAAAGACGAAGCTTGGTCCAAAAAGACGAACGTTTGTCCAAAAAGACAAAGCTTCGTTACCAATAAAAGACGAAGGTTTGTCCAAAAGGACCAAGTTTTGTCTTAAAAGACGAAGCTTGGTCCAAAAAGACGAACGTTTGTCCAAAAGGACCAAGTTTTGTCTTAAAAGACGAAGCTCGGTCCAAAAAGACGAACGTTTATCCAAAAAGACAAAGCTTCATTACCAAAAAAAGACGAACGTTTGTCCAAAAGGACCAAGTTTTGTCTTAAAAGACGAAGCTTGGTCCAAAAAGACGAACGTTTGTCCAAAAAGACAAAGCTTCGTTACCAAAAAAAGACGAAGGTTTGTCCAAAAGGACCGAGTTTTGTCTTAAAAGACGAGCTTTTAAATAACGTTTTGGTAACCTTCGTTATCAAAAAGGACTAAGATAGTGAATTTTTCGCAAAGTTACGTTCAAAAAACTGCACTATTTCGCATGTGTGAGAAATTTCGATTTTGTATACTGTTCAATACGATTCAATTTTGTATACTGTTCAATATTTAGCGTTGAATGGCTCGTAATCGTTCAACTTCAACGTTATAATTTCCTCATACTATATATATGTACTTGTTACGAGTAACTTATTTCATGTTTTTATATGTGGTTATATAATTGATGAATACTTTCTCTGTCATTTTGTTTGATTGTTTATAGTGGTGTGGGAAAAAACCCTACGCGTTTTACGGGGAAAAAAAACCCTAGTGCTTCCTGGCCGAGCCTTTAGACATAGGCCCTTTTTGAGTATGTAGCTGAAAAGTGCATCCCAAACTGACTTACCACACCAATTTTTGTGCAGTTCTGAGGCCTGTAGCATTTTTTATGAAATATCAAAATTTCGCATGTTGAAAGAAGACATTTTAGTCATTTTTTTACATTGAGAATGTGTTTTGGGGCATTTTTGAAAAATTTTTTGTTCGTCACTTTCCGGCCACCGTTCGTCACTTTTCGCAAACGACGAAGCTCGTCGTACGCCGACGAACAGGGAACTTTTTTTGCACAGTACTGTAGAAATTTGACAGTCAAAATTGAAATTTTGTCTGAACTTTAACCTTCGATTTCTCAACCCAGAGACGTGCTAGAATTTCCGCGATACCTGGAAACACTTTATCTGGATGTGTCGATTTCAAAAACAGCAAAATCTCGCGAAAAAATTTACTATTAAGGAAGTTACAGTCGTTTTAGTGCAGCCGGTTTTTTGCTTGTTAACAGAAAAGTTTCTAAGTCTAATTCTCCGGCCAAGGCTGAGCGCAAGGCAAATTTAGTTTAAAGTTGAAATTTCTTGCCTACAGTCTTAACCATGGTATTTTACACTAAATAAAAAATGCTCTGGGTGTTTTTTGGTGTAGTTTAAGAAAATCATAGTCTCCTTACTCATAATGTATAGATCTGTCTAAAAAACGGGTCACTGCGATTATGGAACCACCACCTTAAATCACGATTATGGAAAAACGTAAATTTAACTAAATTTCTTAAATACTATCGATTTGCTCAAAATCAAATTTTGCGACCGCTCGAAGATAACAAGGCGCATTTATGTGTCAATTTTTAACTTTCCTTGTTGAGCCCATTTTTTAAAATCGCAAGCCAATAATTTGCGTTTGTACTCACACGCACTTTATTTCAGCATTGTGCAGAAAATACTGCTTTATTTTGCAAAAAAATTGCACCACACTTAGAGTTCCTTCCTTAAGCAAATTTTGCGGGCCGGGCCCGGGCCGGGCCGACCTCTGTGCTCGCGGGCCGGTGGTGGGCCGGGCCGCGGGCCGGGCCAAGTTTAAAAAATGCAAAATGTTTCCAAAAAAGCCAAAACTTTCGAAAAACACGACTATAAGCTAATTCGAACACATAAACACTCATATGAGAATGCGACAGAGTAGATATTCATTTACCCCCCTTGTTGGGTGGTAAATTTTAGGTGGAAGTTTTGCTCACGACGTAACTTTCTCCCCTGTTTTACTCTTTGTGGGACCCCCCTCTCTCCTCTGGCACCAACTTTTGGGGATGGGTCTTGCCCCCCCCCATTCCCACTCAACTACATGTGTGGTCATACATGTGTTAACATTAACAATTTAGAAATTTCTTGAAAATTCAATTCAACAGTACATAGGTAGGCTCAGGGAAAAGTCATTTTGTTAGATAGTGGTAGACTATTTATACAATTTTTAGCCTTTTTGACCGTTTTTCGTTGCAATTTTGTGAAATTTCCGATTTTATTACTGGTCGGCCCGCGGCCCGCCACCGGCCCGACCCGGCCCGCGGCCCGGTCCCCCCCCGCCCCGACGGGGCGGGGGGGGGCCGGGGGCCGAAAATTTTGGCGGGCCGGGCCTGCTCGCTACCCCCCCCCCCCCCGGTCGAACCCAAGGTGGGCCCCCCCTTTGGGAATTCCTGGATCCGCGCCTGGACGATACCATAAAGCATCATAGTGCGGTCAAACAAAACTATCCGAAGGCAGAAGACTATAACCCATTTTAGCTTGAAATTTTTTCATAATCGCTTTACAAAAACATTGAAGATGTTATTTTAAGCGGTCAAACCGCAGAAAATTTAAATTTGTGAATAAGGTTTTTTTCCAAAAAGTAGGTAGACTACTGTATCCCCCAAGCCCAAATGCACTTGATCCTTGCAAAATTTTCACACTAGAGTGCAACTGGTTTTTCTGTGTAATAGCTATTCTGGGTCTTGGGTCTGTGACCCTACATGTATGCAAAATGCAATATTAGAAAATATTTGTAATGTTATCACGTGGCAACCGTCACCGTGTACCAAGTGTTTAGCCAACATTTTTGAAAATCGTTCGTAAACACCGGTTTTGTTTGCAGTTTTTGGATTGCTTGGGTGGAAAACGAAAACCTCATCTACGCCTCACTGCGTTACTGCATATTGTCAGTAGAAGAGAGATGTCAGCTGTACTTGGTCGGAAAAAAGACGATTTCACCGAGGGTAAGTTGGACTCTGTTTCTAAAAAGTGCAAGCCAGGTAGGCGGTCTCATATACTTTGATTTCGTGTGGGGGAGGGTGGAATTTTCTCAAGTTTCTTCAGTTTTTATAGTAACACAGTAACACATCCGGCACTGTTCGGAAAAAAATAGTGCCGGCTATATATAGGACTAAAATTTAGACGGACTAAAATTAATGGTCTGACAGCCATACGCGGGCATTCGGCAGATAGCGAATTCTGGGGAGGGAGGGCGGCGCCGAAGCAGCTTTCCCGCCCATTTTTGTTGCGTGGGCCACAATTTTTGCTTTGTGAGCCACCGATTTAGCCGTCGTGCCTCGTCAGCTACCTTCCAAACATATATAATTCTGGTGTTGGGGCTATGCTTGTCATCTGGAAAGGGGGAGGGGTGGAGACCCCTCTCAAACTCTGCCATGTCCATGTATGGCGATTGTTAGCCAGCCCCAGCAACCCCAGGCTCCACAGAATTTTTAAATTTCATTAGACGAAATGCATCATAGCGCCAGCGCCGTACATTCTGCTGAAATATAAGGAAAATTTATTTCTCTAAATTTCGTTGGTCTAGGGCCAGCGCTATTTACGGGCATGGTCATTATAGGATGCTTGTACTGTGAAATTTGAAACGAAATAAAAAAGTTTACTGCAAAATAACATAATATAGCAGGCGGGGGAAAAACCCCCGTATTTTCATATTTCGTCATTACTTATTATAGATTCCACGTCAGCGAAAGAGCAATACACCAGTTTTGAGGGAGCCAAGAGCGGCCGGCAAGCGTTAATGGATACAGATTCCCCAAACGGCGGCGGTCCCTCTGGTGCTATGAAACAGATTATGTTAGACAAAGACAATTGTATCACGTTTTTTGGACGGAAAGACTTTCTGTCTAACTTCTACGACTCACCAATGTTAATTGCTGGTACGTTATTTTCTTTTTGTATATTGTGAGAAATAGTGTTTCTCTCAGGTTCAATTTTATTGTCGCCTGAAACCTAGTTCATACGTCTTGTCCGCAGTGTCGTAGCCAGAAAAAATTTCGCGGGGGGTGACTCTTCGAATTTACTTGATTGTTATTTTAATACAAAAACGACACAATACGAAACGAAATGGAAAGCAGCTTTAACTCAGATTTTCGAGACCCTTCCTCCGGAGTCCAGACCCTCGATTCATCCTTTTATATGTATGGTCAGTGGCGTAGCCGGAAAAAAATTTCGGTAGGGAATGACTTTTCGATTTTTTAAGATGTGTTAATATCCACTTAAGGTGGTAGTTACGTTTTCGACAGTTTTTATAACGTGCTATAACTTTTGATTGACTCAATGAATTTAATAGCTGTCTTTTTCACGTTAAAGAACTTGACTGAAACTACACTTATGCACATTATCTAGCATAAATCTGTAACAAGCTAGTCAGCAGACACTGTCAAAGTAGTCAAATTTTGTAAATTTTTGCATTTTTTGTTTTGCTGAAAGACGTAAACCCACATTTCTTCTTACAAACCACCCCACAGGGTGAATTTTAATGCTAAGTTTGGTGCATTTATATGATGCAGAAAAGAAGTTACAAACCTTTAATTTTAAATTTTTTCGAATTTTGAAAAATATACGAATTTTTGAATCTAATTTTTTCACGAAATAGGTTAAATTAATACATATAAAAAAATTGACACATCAGAAATTGTCTAAAAAACATGTAAAATAACGCATGAAAAGATTGCAACATCGAGACTTGAAATTTAGTCCACGGAAGTACATTTTTACGGATTTCTGTGAATGAAATTGATGTAACGCAAAATTTAAGAAAACAAAATTTTTGAAATTTTAGTATAAAGTAGACACATATGTGTTCCAATTCATCCCAAATTTTGAACAAAATCCTTCTAGTAGTTGTTAAGTTTTGCGGACTTTTGTGTAATATACTTTAGTTCAAAAAGAGATGTTACATAAATGTGACGTAATCTCAAAAAGTGAAAAGCGGAAGGATAAGTTTTGGCATCTAAATTGAAGGTTTTTGACATGCCCGTGTGTCATTTTTTTCTTTTTTCAACAAACGGCCGTTTTGACTAGCTACTATTTTGGCTTTGCTAAACATAAAATTTACGAAAAATTGTCGTAACTGGCTAAAAAATATTTTTTGTGAAAATTAAAAATGATTGTTTCAAGCTATTTTAACAAGCATTTATCTCATAATGACTTATAGTTTCCTAAATTATTATGCGGACTATAAATTATTGATTGAAAATTAATCGTAAGTTGTCAAGTGTTACTCCTGCAAAACTGTCGAAAACGTTACTACCACCTTAATTGCGATTTTAACGCAAAAAACGACCCATTGAAGCGTTTTTCGGTCAAAAACAATGCTAATTTTTACCACAGCAGCATCAAACGTAAACTTGGAGCTCAAAACACCGAAAAGTACAAAAATGGTGGGCTGGCAAGGTTCCAGAAACTAGAAAATCTGCAAATTTTTCAAAATGTTTTCTCATTAAAACCTAGAAATTCAGTAAAAATGTAATTTTTTAACAATAAACCAGCTAAAACGATACACTAAACAGTGTATTAAGCAAATGCATAGTGCAAAATGCAACTATATGCACATGCACATGCTTTTATACAAGATAAGGACAAGGAACACCAAGCCACAGAGTCGCAGGGGTTTGGGGGCAGCAGCCCCCAGAAAAAAAATTGGGGAATTTTTTGATTTTTAGGCCAAGTTTGGTCAATTGGGAGACGTATCGGAAATTTTTTCGGGCCGGACCCTAAAAACCAAAGGGGGAACCCTTGTGTACAATTTCAGTCGGAAAAAATTTCGGGGGGGGGAATTCTAGCGAACGACCGGAGGTAAAATTTTGCCGGAGCCGGATATAAAATGCCGGAGCCGGAGGCAATGTATTTCAAAAAAATTTTAACTAGTAAAATATGTTGACAATATATATAGTGAAAAAATTTTCAATTTTTTTCGAATCAGCATTTTTTTTCAAGTTTTTCAACAGTCACGACCCATTTCTATGTGCCTTTACACACTCATATGACCAGTAGTTGGCCACTGACTGGTCCAGCATATGCAAACATTGTACTAAATTTGACCGGCGGAAAACATCACAGCTAAAAGTCGAGTTCAAATCATTAAGTCACGTAATTGCAAGCGTAGAGGGGTCTGGGGGCGGCAGCCCTTGGAAAAAAAGTGCGGAAACGTTTTATTTTTAGGCTGAGTTTTGTCAATTGGAGACGTAAAAATACATAATGCTAGAGAGGGGTAGCCACCTTTTGTACAACTGGCAGTAATATAAGTACTGTAAGAATTTTAGCAATCTATTTGGGTTTGGTGTTTAATGGGTTATAACCAGTGCTGTGGTGCTCTAGGTCATTCCTACCCGACAGTGGAGCACTACTACGAGGCTTGCAAAGTGTACGCCATTGCGGGGCCTTATCACGCCATGTATCTGAAGGAGGCTCAGGCGCCGGGTCACGTCAAGAGTATGGTCAAGCGCATCGTCAACGAGTGCGGCATTCCCAAACGACACATTGAGCGATGGAAACGATCTGACGGCCTCTACGTCATGCGGGTAGGTCGTAAACAGAGATCAACAGTTATACACTAACTGAACTAGGCGCTGACCTTTTATTTTCACTGCCTGCTCTGCCTCTTGAACCATTAACAAGTTTGTTAATTAGTTTGTGTGCGAGATTTTGGAACAATATACTTTCAGACTCACAGAACCACTCATTTGTGGTTCTGAGCAGAGTATTCATGAAGGGGGGGGTGGTGGAGCCAACGGTTTTAATGCCTGTTCTTGAACCATTAACAAGTTTGTTTCTGCGAGATTTTGGAACAAGAAACTTTCAGGCTAACAGAACCACAAATTTGTAGTGAGCAGAGATGCATGAAGGGATTGTCGAGAGGGGGAGGGGGGGTCGAGCGACCAACCGTTCGGTCTGCGATTTTGGTTTGTTTCGCCCCCTTGCCCTTATTTATCTCCCCGTTTGTGACTGTGATTCTGGTTTTTTAATTTTCAGGTAGGTCTAATGGAGAAGTACAGACAGAACGCGTCTTTGCGCGAGCAGCTGCTGAAGACGGGCGAGTCGCTGCTGGTGCAGACCAACCAGTACGACAACCTGTGGTCCGTGGGCATGGACGAGACCGAGTACAGGGACTGGCTGGCCGAACACCACGGCAACCCCTTTCAGTATCCCGCCCTCATTGAGCCGCACAGCATTGACAGAATACCTGACTTGGCTAAGGGAAAGTTAGTATTGGGTTTGGTATAAATTACTTACTTACTTGTTCACCGTCATCTTCGCCACGAAGATATAGGTGGCCCTCGGTTAGCTACTGCATCCATTGTAATCTGCTTCCATTGGGTTCGGTCCGCAGCCAGGGTCGTCACTGTTTCATTCCAGTTGAAATTTCCAAGGCTGTAGAGTGACATTGATCGCTTCAAATCGTCTTGAACACATCGTTTCCAGGTGCGGCACTGTCCACCTCGTCTCTGAGACCATTGTTCCGGAGCATCAGAGAAGAAACATCGTTTTGGGAGTCGGTTATTCTGCATCCTTGCAATGTGACCCAGCCACCGTAGCCTGTTTCTTCGCAGACGTAGTAGTATAAATAGTAGTGACTAATGAGGATTAAACCTTAGTTTGAACTATAACCTTTGTCGCTATGTGTACGTTAAACGTAGCTACGTTTTGAAAGTTACAGTCTCGTAAACATTGTATGGACATTTTACTTTATTTACAATTTCTGTTTACATCTAAGGGCCTTTTCACAAATTATATTAACTGGTATTAGATTAACTAGATTAACTTCATAACTCAACATAGGATTAACGTAAATGTATAAAATTTTGCAAGCAGGTGGCGCTGACATAGCTTAGTTATTATGCAAAGTTTCATAAACTTTCATCGAACTAATCCTTAGTTACTGAAGTTAATCTAGTTAATCTAATCCAGTTAATATAATTGGTGAAAAGGCACCAAGAAAATTTTTATACTTATATTCGACTGTATTTTTTAACTATTTTGCATTGTAACTCGGTCTCAAAAATAGGATTCACTAAGTTATTCATTTATTTTGATTCAGATTTCAGACGGTAAATAATTTATAGCTAGCAAACCGAAGTCTTTATTTTCAATTGATTGCATTACTTAAACACATAGGAACGTCGGTTTATCTTGACAGAATTGTTCAACCGGGGGTTTTTGAGGAATAAACATCTTGTCTTGTCTTGAACAAAAGGGTATATTTACAGCGAAATCATCCTTTTGTCTGGAATCTACTCATGTATCATTTTTCAGGAATCTATCATTTTTCAGTAATCTATTTATTTTTTTCAGGAATCTACTTGGTTTTCTGACAATGTATGTGCGCGATTTGCTTCGAAAGGAGTTTGGTCAGGATGGTCGCGTAGAAGCTCTCAAATCAGGCGACTTGGACGCTGGCGATATGGAAATGAACTAGTACTCTAGCCAACTGACAAGAGTACATAAATTGCATTATTCCTTTTATGTGCTCTTAGTATTGTCGACAGTATGTGTTAGGGACGTAGGGAGTTTATAATCTAGTATGTATATTGCTAATACCTTTTAAGTACTATGATTACTACTGCAAGTACATTATTAGGAAAGGTAGTAAATGGCTATTAGGGATTGGTCCTTTGTGTCATCTTAATATTCATTCAGCTTATACAGTTCCCCTCTAGGCCTGTGTGAATGAATAACTTGTTATTCATAACTATGTGTTGTATTCTCTCATTGTCGTGTATGTGTACGCGGACAGTATTGTCAACCGTATGTATTTTATGATATGAGCAAATATGTTTCTATGATTTATTTAAAATTTCTACTGCTTATGTTTTTTACTTCTTTGGCTTCAAAGTATATACCCAAATTGATATCGACGTATGGTTGGGTTACTAATGTTTAATTATTACTGCTTGGTTTTAACGTGTGGCCTACGTTTTTATGACATTCTGGATTGACGTGGTTATTTTTATCGCGTAGTTCATTGAGTATAGTATTTTTTCCCCTTTATTTGGGTCCATAACCTGTAGTGATTGATTCTTGTTATTGAATTCTAGGCTTTGCGCATATTATGACAGGCTGAGTATATAATGCTAATTTTATTATGTCTGTTTGAAAAAGAAACCAAAAAACATGTTTGTATTCAAGTATATGGTATAGTTTTATTGTCATTAGTTGTTGGTATATAATTGATAATTTATTCATCCGATACTACTTCTAATAATATTATTGTCCCTAGGTTTTGCCGCTTCATGCAGCGATTTGACTGTTTCAGTTTTGCTGACAAAACTCTTTAAGCAGCAGTTGTAAGATGTTCGGAACTCAAAAGTTTGTGTTTTAGCGTGTCGGTTTTAGCGTATCTCTACTAAAAATAGACCAAGGTTTACGATTTTTTAAAAACTTGGATTTTTCAGTCGATGTTTTTTTATTTTTGTCATTCCTAGGGTTTACACATGTTTAGGGAGCATTCTTTGATTATCATTTCAGTATTCAAGACGTTTGGCTCGAAACGGCAGATTAGATGGTTGGATAGATTCACCGACCGAAAGGAATTTTTGTTTTTTCAAAATTTTATTTTCACATACGGGTTTATTTGTACTGCCAAGCGAAATAGGAAAAATGCCGTTTATCGAAGAAATGACGTATGCTTCATAAGATTCACTTTGCTGTTAAGATGTTAATTTGTTTTTTTATATTCTTGTAGTTTATTGCTTGTTTTTTGTTATCCTTATTTATGCTTCAGCACAGTGTTGTGTTGTTGCCTGCCATTATTGTTTTTAATTATATTGTTTTCTGCAGGCGTAAGGTCAATTCGTACTGTGGCATTTCATAATGATCTAGAACCACAACGTGAAATTTGACATTATGGGTGGAATGCATAAAGCCAGTCTTACGTTCAACCAGTTTACGACGTTCTATTTCAGTAATTTAGAACACCGTAACGAAAAATTCTACACAGATTACGTAGGTTAGAACGTTGTCATTAGACTGCTTTTAGTCAGACTGCCTTTATGCATTCCATCGTATATGTTCTGAGGCGGTAATATAATACAAATCACACTATATCTATAGTCTGACCAAAAAATGTATGTATCGAACTTCATTGCTTCATAGCAACTCAGTCGTTTAAGATAACCCCCATAATGTATATATCATTCGAAAGCATCTTTGATGGAGATTTTCATGGAATTAAAATATTTGAAAAAATTTTGAGTCAAAATTTTTAATTAAAATAAAATTGATTTTTTTCGGCTAATTATTTAAAACCTAATGTATTAGATATCATTCGATAGCCCTTAACATTCTGCGTCGAATGATATATACAACATGACTATAGCATGCACCTGTCAGCATTTATCGATTTTTTAATTTTTGATTTTTCCATTGAAAAACGGCAATTTTGGTCCTTTCAATTAGCTGTAACTCAACAAATACTTAACCAAACCCGACAAATTGTGCATCAATCGACGCGTTGTGACTCCGCGCAGTCTGTGAAAGTGATGCAATTCAAAAAATTGTCATTAAATTTTTTGAATATATGTCAGGTTTACAGTCATTTTTCAGCTGTTTTCGCTAAAAATTGGGTAAAATAATTATTACCACAAAATAGTACATGCATAATAATAATAATAATATTACCACATGCACTTGTGATTTAATTTAACTATAATAATATTACCACATGCACTTGTGATTTAATTTAACTATCGAATGGGCTATCGAATTATATATAATACATTAGGTTTTAAATAATTAGCCGAAAAAATTCAAACTTTATTTGAATTAAAAATTTTGACTCAAAATTTTTTCAAGTATTTTAATTTCATGAAAATCTCCATCAAAAATGCTTTCGAATGATATATACATTATGGGGGTTATCTTAAACGACTCAGTTGCTATGAAGCAATGAAGTTCGATACATACATTTTTTGGTCAGACTTTAGTGCCGTGGTTTGTTGTAAGTTTAGTGCAGAACGTATATAAGGTTATGGTGAATTGCTTCTGCCTAAAAGCTTAAGAACGAATATGTATGAATACCTTTTTGTAGGGATTATTGTTTTGTGTGCTGTTGGTACTTAGACTATTACGAGTTAAGCTGGATTTGTACTGCTTGTTTACACAAATTTCGAGTAACTGAAAAAAATTTTTCACTAGGGAGTGTAACCCAAAGTTTTTTGTAAATTTGTGTAAACATGAGTATAAACAGATATTTAGAATATTATATTGATTGAATTGAACCATTTTTATTGTTTGCACTGCGGTTTACTTTATTCTTCTGTGGAATATCTGCGCATATTATTTGCTGAATAAACTTTGCATAACGTTTCAATTGGACTTGTTAGAACTTTGCATCGTTAGTTTGGGGGTGTTTTTTCAGAAATAACTCAGCACGTCGAAGATTAAACTTTTGCTATCTTTTGCAGACTACCACAAATGTTACAATATTAGTTGGAGCGAAAGTTCTGAGGATTTGTGATGAGTTTACAGGTTTGTTTTACCGCCAGCTTGAAAAACAACACAGCTAACTATTTCTAGAAGAAACTATTAGAACTTCTAAAAATATGAAATAGAAAGTAATATTGTGTGTGCTAGGGTTGTTTTGATGTGGAAACTGCATCAAAAAACTAGTTTTGATGCAGTTTTGATTTTTGATGCATCAAATCAAATCAATCGATTTTCAAAAGGTTTAAATCAAATCAATCGATTTTCAAAAGGTTCAAATCAAATCAATTGATTTTCAAGAAGCCCGCATCAAATCAAATCAAATCAATTGGTTTTTGAGAGGTCCAAATCAAATCAAATCAATTGATTTTTGAGAACTCAAAATCAAATCAAAACTGAAAAAATTACTTGGGTTCTGATGCAGTTTTGATGCAGTTTTGATGTAGTTTTGATGCAGCGTGAAAAATTTATTTCTATATTGTAAAAATCTAGTCTCAGCTTAAGGACGTGAGAATGCGTAATCATATAGGGTACACTTACTATTATATAGTTTTATTATATAAATTGCACAGTTGTATTGTCGGCATGTGAATAATGACCTGTGTATTACGTGGCCCCTTCAAGAGCGGCGTATATTATAGTCGATATATTTCGGTCGGCCTGTGGGTTACAGGTGTGGCCCTGCTCGCAAAATTTGCGAATAGATGCAAATAGATTGCTATGCGTGGCTTATTCTGCCCACAGGACGCCCCCACGGCCCGGCCCGCCATTAGCACGCGGGCCGGTGGCGGGCTGTTATACGCGGGCCCGGTCCAAGACCAACGGCTAGGCCCGAGCCCGCCTCACGGGTCATACGTGTGGCGGCCCGGGCCCGGCCCACAAAACTATAGCTATTTAGTGCTGAAATTGGGAATTAAATATTATTTTGTCAATGAGTATGGAATATAGATTGACACTCAGACCTCAGTTAATATCATAACAGTTTCTCTCCTAGGCTTGTTTTACATCCACGATGCCCCTTGACCTGTTCTACTTCTACGTTGTAAAAATGTGAAACCAATCAAAAAACAAAAAATTTTCACCTTCGATAGCATCCCGTTGACATTAGGCTACATAGTATCACATAAAATTTTTCAACTGACAGTAGTTACATCAAAACCGCATCAAATCAAAAGTATTCGAACATCAAATCAAATCAAATCAATTGATTTTTGAGAAGCCCACATCAAATCAAATCAATTGATTTTTGAGAAGCCCACATCAAATCAAATCAATTGATTTTTGAGAAGGCCACATCAAATCAAATCAAATCAATTGATTTTTGAGAAGCCCACATCAAATCAAATCAATTGATTTTTGAGAAGGCCACATCAAATCAAATCAAATCATTTGGTTTTTGAGAAGCCCACATCAAATCAAATCAATTGATTTTTGAGAAGCCCACATCAAATCAATTTATTTTCGAGAAGCCCACAACAAATCAAATCAATTGAAAATGGGTCGTAGCAAAACAACCCTAGTGTGTGCACTGTTTTGCAGGCAGGAAACTGCGTTAGTCAAACAAACTGCCGTATCATAATATGTTAGTATATTAAGATACGGTATGACGGTATGAGCCTTGTGGTGTGATTCGTTAGCGAAAGTCAAAAGAAGCAGGAATCGTTTCCACCACAGAGGGTTTCCCGCTTTTCTAAGTCATATAAGCTGAAATATTTTTTGAGACACGGAGATAAGGGTGTGTGTGAGAGATGAAAGCAGGTGATGCGGTTAAAGCGTGACCGGTTAGGCGCTTTGACCCGGTTCTACCTCTGTATTCAGTAATGTATTAAGTAGTGAATGACCATACCATGTCCGACGCTCGCACATTGAGGTATCTGTTTTATGTCCGGGATCTGTGATGGGCTATTTCCGCAGTCTCTACTACCAGCGCCTGTTGCACCAGCTCAAGTATCCCACCTTCCACAGCCCCGTCAGTCGTCTGATGCAGCGAGTGCTCGACAGCCAGCACGTGTTTCTGGCCAAGTGCGCCGTTAAACTACTCAGGATACAGCCGCACGAGGTGGTGCTGGAAGTGGGATGTGGGTCCGGGGTGGGACTCCGCTGTGCCTCGTGGAGACTGGAGGATGGGAACGGGCAGGGCAAGATTTATGGGGTGGATGAAGCGCCTAGTATTGTGAGTTTTCAGTGCGTGCAGAAATGATGGTTGTATTGTCAGAATTAACAAGGGGAAAGGTTAGGCCAACCTTTTAGACAGACTGGTTAAGGTAAGGGTAATTCTGTGAGTGGGTCAGATCCGATAACGTTGAAAATAACATGAACTTCTGGTGAGCATGAGCTTAAAAAATTGCTGAATTGGTTATCCTCATGTACTTTTAAGCAAGGTGCAGCACATATTTCACCCGAATTTGAATAATAATTTTATATACCTATCACAGTGGCTTTAATCACTATTTAGAAATGCCATTGTACCTTAAATTTTACCCCTGAGTAAGGAAAGCCCGTTGGTAATTAGTTATTCTTATATCATGTTAGTGAAACACGTTAAGTTTGGTTTGCACCACAAGCTTATTTTGAAGATAATTTATGTAATTTAGACTGATTAAGTAACAAGAAGCTAGGATTCGGGAATATATACCTATTCAATTTTATACCATCGTTTACCAAGCAAAGCCTGTTGGCTGTTGCAGTTTCTTTATTATTAATTAGAATTCATTTTGTAATAAATACATTAATTCGTATTCTTTAACTAATTACTATTATTGTTAAATGCTTATTGATTAATTCATTTATTTAATCAGTTGCTGTTTTTCAGATAGAAAAAGCGAAGAAAAGCTGCGAAGGCTACATACAAGAGGGGAAAATCGAGGTTCACGCCTGTCGCTACAGTCATATGCCCTTTATGGACCGATATTTTCATAAAATATTCCACTGTAACAGTTTCTACTTTTGGACAGACCCGCTGCTAACCGCCAGAGAAATGTTCCGAGTCCTAAAGCCCTCTGGTCAACTTATAGGAACGCTGTATTTAGACGAATTTCGACAAATGGACGAAAATATGTCCGATAATCGACCAATGGTTGATCCCTTAGACTATATGAGCACGTTAGAATATGTTGGTTTCGAGAACGTTCAAATTAAATACTATCCATTTAAGGACAAAGTTTATCAGGCTATTATGGCCACCCGGCCCGCGCTGAAATACGATTTGGATAATTTCAACGAAGAAGCTGAGGTAGAACAGTTGAAAACGTTCATCGACACTACTCAGCAGAATTTCGAGCGGCGGAAAAAACTAGCCGAAATCGGAGTTTCACTGATAGATTATCATGAAAGGAAGAAAAAGCAATCGGAGCATGACGATAAAGTGAAGCGTGCGAAACGTGAGGATTCTGAGAGGCCAAGTTGAGTTTAGTGGTTTTTTAATATTGAATTTTGATGTTTTCTGTGTCTGTGGAGACTGCACAAAAATTGGATGCGATTCTTAAAATTTGACATCTTAAGAAGTCTAAAATTAGTTCTTGCTTGACTTAGCTGATTCGCCGCTGTGCATGACTGAAATAGACAAGTTTTGATCGAACTGAACTCGAACGACGAATTGAGAACTAACGACTGACCAAAAATTGCTGGACCGTGAGACAGTAGAAAGTGTGTGATTTCATCACGAAGCGAACGAAGTTAAGGCAAGTATGTGTAAAAATCAAGCCACCTGTTTTATCTCAGGGTTCAGCAGTTTTTGGTCAAATTTTAATCTCAAGAGTGCTGGGGTCGATTCATATTTACAACCATGTATCCTTTTAGCTAGAAAACTGTGAGAAATCTTTTAAATTAAAAATCAATTAACTCAAATCTTTTAAAAGATTCAGCGAACGGACATACGGGCCCAAGTATGAATGGCCCTGATTCGCAGAATTAATTTTTGTGTAGTCTTACAATCATGCATTGTTGAGAGCAGTGGCGTAGCCAGGAAAAAATTTCGGAGGGGGGATGACTTTTCGATTTTTTGAAATATGTTAAAATGCACGTAATTGCAATTTCAACGCAAAAAACGACACTTATTTTTCACTTACGCACTTAGACGACACACTTAAGGTGGTAGTTACGTTTTCGACAGTTTTTATAATGTGCTATAACTTCTGATTGACTCAATGAATTTAGTAGCTGCCTTTTTCACGTTAAAGAACTTGACTGAAACTACACTTATGCACATTATCTAGCTTAAATCTATAACAAGCTAGTCAGCAAACACTGCTAAAGTAGTCAAATTTCGTGAATTTTTGCATTATTCATGTTTTGCTTATAAAATTGACAGTGTAATACCAAATAATTTCATTCTTTACACCAACATAGCCAATAACAGAGTGAATTTGAATGCTAAGTTTGGTGCATTTATATGATGCAGAAAAGAAGTTACGGACCTTCAATTTTGAACTTTTTCGAATTTTGAAAAATATACGAATTTTTGAATCTAAATTTTTCACGAAATAGGCTAAATTAATACAAATAAAAAAATTGACACATCAGAAATTGTCTAAAAAACATGTAAACTAACGCATGAAAAGATTGCAACATCGAGACTTGAGATTTAGTCCACGGAAGTACATTTTTACAGATTTCTGTGAATGAAATTAATGTAACGCAAAATTTAAGCCAACAAAATTTTTGAAATTTTAGCCTAAAGTAGACACATATATGTGCCAATTTATCCCAAATTTTGAACAAGATCCTTATAGTAGTTGTCAAGTATTGCGGACTTTTGTGTAATGTACTTTAGTTCAAAAAATAATGTTACATAAATGTGACGTAATCTCAAAAAGAGAAAAGCGGAAGGATAAGTTTTGGTATCTACATTGAAGGTTTTTGACGTGCCCGTGTGTCATTTTTTTCTTTTTTCAATAAACGGCCGTTTTGACTAGCTACCACTTTGGCTTAGCTAAACATAAAATTTACGAAAAATTGTCGTAACTGGCTGAAAAAATATTTTCTGTGAAAAATAAAAATGATTGTCTCAAGCTATTTTAGCAAGCATTATGCGTACTATAAATTATTAATTGAAAATTAATCGTAAGTTGTCAAGTGTTGACTCCTGCAAAACTGTCGAAAACGTTACTACCACCTTAAACGACAGCTACACGACAGCATATTTCGTTCAAAAACAACGCTAATTTTTGACCAGAGCGGCATCGAACGTTAAATTGGAGCTCAAACACCAAAAATTACAAAACTGCTGGACCGACAAGGGTCCAGAAGCTAGCAAATTTGAAAACTTTGAGAAGATTTATGACATTACGAGCCGCAAATTTACTAAAAATGTCATTTTAGCTGCGATAAAACAGCTAAAAAGATACATTTAACAGTGTATTAAGCAAATGAATAGTGCACAATGCACTCATATACACGTGGACACGCTTTAATGGAACACAAAAGCAAGAAACAGTGAACCACAAGGTTGCGGGGGTCTGGGGGCGGCAGCCGCCACAAAAAACAGAGGAAATTTTTAATTTTTAGGCCAAATTTGGTCAATTGGAGACGTATCAGAAATTTTTTCCGGCCGGACCATATAAACCAAAGGGGGGACCCTTGTGTAAAATTTCAGTCGGAAAAAATTTCGGGGGGGGGGATTCCCTCATTCCCCCCCTGGCTACGCCACTGGTTGAGAGCATACAGCGGTTATTTAATCACTCATTGTATATAAGTAGGTGCTAGCATTGCATAGCTTTACTTCCAGATTTGTATAAATACAATTGTTTGCAGTTTGCATCAAACAGTATAGTAATTTGACCAAATTTTTGATAGTTGTCAATTTTGATGAAAAACTCTTACAACATTTAGTTTGAGGTGAATAGACTGATGAT
>JASANF010021039.1:0-15068 GCA_030248245.1 Trissonchulus sp. WLG1_4
TTTTGACTTTTAGCATTGGTTATCAGTTTTAACCGTTTCCAACAAACTTGGCCAATTTGCCACTTGGCGAAACGATCCGAAACTTTTTTCGAGAAGTCTCCAACTTAATACACTATATACTTCTTATCCGATTACGAAACATTATGCACATGCCACATCCCCATACTTTGCCTAAAAATGCGATAAAATTTCAAAACTTTTTCTCGACGAACTCTATAACTGAGAAATAGTTGTCTATCAACTTTTTCTTTGCTTCGTGAGCACATTTATTTTCGTGTGACAGATGCTTTCCTCACGAGATTATTTCTATTTTCTAGACATCTAGACATTCTGGGAGGGATAAGGGAACTGTCTTGGGGGGAGTCAATTATATACCTAAAGACGTAATCAATATTTGTCAATGAACTGAAAATTAGCAAACAGACTTACCATATTTTATCTACGGACACAATAGGCTAAAATATACTGAAACTAAAACAATAATCAGATCAAGTGCAGTTGGGTGGGGGAAAAGGTCAGACTGAAGAGGGGGAGAAAAATTATTTTGATTGTAATTCGCTTCCTACCCCATCTTTTAATAAAAATATGAAACCCACATCGTCAGCCATGCCTCCAGTCTGATCTCTAGTCCCCAAAACAGCTGTCGCCCCTTTTAATAAAAATCTGAAGTGAAGTTATTGGTGTTAAAACCCTTAGGGGTGGAATAAGTCGGAAAAACGAATTTTTCGCCTAATGATCCGGAGTCTCCCTATATCCCCCAAACCAAGGAGGGGGGTAAAAATTGAACGCTCTTTCGAATCGGCTAGGTTAGAAGTTTGTAGGACGTAAGCTTTAGCTGGAAATCAAGCTTTGTCTGTCCAAAAATTAAACTTCACATGAAAATTTTTGCGCAGAATTGGATTTAGGCAAAAATAATCTATGAAATGAAAACCTGCTGCTACCATTGAAAGAGTATAGTGGTGCGGGGAAAAAAACCCTACGCGTTTTGCGGGGAAAAAAACCCTAGTGCTTCCTGGCCGAACCTCACGACATAGGACCTTTTTGAGTATGCAGGTGGAAAGCGCATCCCAAACTGACTTACCACACCAATTTCTGTGCAGTTTTGACGCCTGTAGCGTTTTTTATAAAATTTCAAAATTTTGCATGTTGAAAAATTCCAAAGTGACAAAATTTTCCAAATTTTTGACTTGTCATAATTTTTCACAAAAACACTTTTGACCAACGCCGTTTGCATTTTTCAAGAGAGTTACCTTTCCTCTATACTTCTGAAGCTCGAAAACCGTGAAAAACGCTGTGGATGACCAGTGACTGGTCAAAGTTTGTGCGGGAAAAAAAACCCTATTGCGGGGAAAAAAACCCTATTTTGTTTGGCGGCATTTTTTTGCTAAACTCACCCATTGTTGCTACTAAAGTTAGTTCATCTGGGCTAACAACATGCGTAGAGTTCATTAAAACCGTTTATTCGGCCGCAAAACGTCGTTTTTTGTCATTTTGGGCCATACCCCGACACCCCTTACGAAACCTGTTTTGATGATGTTTCACCAAAATTTGGCATTTTTTGCAATATTTAGGTTTTAGCTGCTGCGTACCAATTAAATCCAAAAATGATAGACGCGGGCGGTGTTTGTCCGCTGTTTCTCACGTAATAAGCGCAAAAATCTGTTTTTAATGCTTTTAAATACGGAAAAAATGCCTATTTGGGCAGAAGTCATTTCTGCCAAAACGGGTCGATTTTTGAAGAATCATTGTGAGTCACATGGATGTCGCAGAAACGGTTTTTTTAGTCCATACTGCAGCCTAAGAGTTGTACAACACGATGAAATTGTGTTTATATTCCCTGCTAATAGAACAACCAGAAAAAGTGATAGGGTTTTTTTCCCCGCATTAGGGGTTTTTTTTCCCGCATCGGGTTTTTTTTCCCGGAGGTTTCGAGACTCATTACTCAGAAACGTGAGTGGTTACAATCCATTTTATTAGTGCAACAGTTAGGCGAAAGATGGCCGTTATAACAGCCACGAGCATTAATGGATCCGATTTATGTGGAGCACAGGACGACCCGAAAAGTTGAAAATAGGGTTTTTTTTCCCCGCACCACTATAACTTCTAAGCTACTAAGTGCTGGAAAAATTTTGTAAATCGGTTTAGAGGCTTTGAAAAGTTACAAAACTTTTTCTGAAGCAACCAGACCAGGACCAGGTCTGGCTGATTGAAGCGTTACAACACAAGTAAGGTTCAGTACAAAATTCGGGCTATATCGGCGAAATTCAGTGGCGGATCTAGGAATTTTTCATGGGAGGGGCTCGGAGTCGGACCCCTGACCATTTTTTTCGACATGAGCTAAAACGCACTTAATTGCTATTTTAACGCAAAAAACGATACATATTAGCATTTTTCGGTCAAAAACAGTTTATTTTCGACCACAGCAGCATCGAACGTAAAATTGGAGCTCAAAGAACCTAAAATTACAAAACGGTGCGCCGTCAAGGGTCCAGAAGCTAGCCAATCTGCAAATTTTTCGAAATTTTTTTGACATTTTTCATTTTTTGAAATTTTGTCATTTACTAAAAATGTCATTATTGCAACAATAAAACTGCTAAAACGATGGTACAGTGTATTACGCAATTACAATTTAACTAGGTATATGAACATGCACATGTTCATAAAATAAAAGCAAGGAACACTAAGCAAAAAACTTGCAAAAAATGGGCAAATTTTTTATTTTTACCTAAAATTTGGGATCAAGTGCAGTTGGGGGTGGGGGAAATAGTGGACCTATTTTTTTGAGTAGAGCACCGTGAGGGAAGCATTTTTTGTAATAGAACCCCTATCCACAAATTTGGATTTTCTGAGCTATGACCCCTTGAAAATTGCATTTTCAGTGTTTTTGGAAGTGAACGTAGGCCAAAGTTCGAAGCCAAAAATGTCTATCATCTTTGTTTTTGGATAGTTTTGAGTGCGTTATGATGTTTTAAGGCATCGTCTAGGCTTAGTTGGCAGGATTCTCTAGGCTAAGCTGGCAGGATTTTTTCTGAAAATTTCGATTTTTTATTGCCTAAGCCTGAACCTAAGCCTAAAGGCCGATTCACACGCTGCGATTTTACTGCGATTTTGCCGCAGCGTTTTTGCCGCTGCGGCAAAACGCAGCTTGCCGCACGCAAAACGCAATGTCTGAACAGACGCAACGTTTTTAGTGCGGAATGCCTGCGTCTTGATTTTGCCGCAGCGTTTTAAACGCCAGACTGCTATTCGACCTGCGATTTCATTGCGTTTTGATGCTGCAGACGTGTTGGCATAAACAAATTTCGCGAACCAATTCGTCATTTTTTTGAAACAGTAAAGACGCAGCAAATTGACCTGCGAGACGCACCAAGGCCGCAAAGCTTGTTCAGACGGTGCGTTTCGCTTGCGACACCCTGCGGCTTGCGTTTTGCGTCAAAATCGCAGCGGTAAAAACGCACCGTGTGAATCGGCCTTAAGGGGGCGCTCCGGGAATCGGGGGTTACATCGAAAACTAGCAAAAAAATTGGCAAATGTCAAACTTTACTATACATACATGTACTATGGCACAAAAGAACACTGGAGGCAAAATTTCAAATTACGTGATCATGTCACGTGACTCCCAGAGCACCAAACGTGAGTGGATTTTCGGCAAACGATAACTCTGCTTATACTTTACGTATAGTCACACTTCATATACCAAAATGTAGCTTATGTGATTTTCTAGTTGAACATTATTTTGGTTTTTAACATTTATGTCAGGTTTGGATAAAAAATGTCATTATGTATTTTCGAAGTCGAACTCTGAGCAATAAAATTCATATAAAAAATTTTCTAAGCTTTATTTTAAAAAACTAAAAAGTTGTTCAACTGCGCAGAGCCTAAGGCTATAATTGTGCAAAATTTTGTAGAAAAAAATCTTACCAGCATTTTATAATCAAATGCCGAAAAATTGGTTTTGTATTCACACAGCCTATATTTGAGTCTGCTGCTTCTGAAAATGGTTTCTTGTGCGATTTTTTTGCACAGAACGCAATAAAATTGTTTTAATTTTTCATTACGACTAATAAAATTTACGTATCGTCTGTTTGCAAAACCTCAAAAAGCGTTGATGCACTGGCTTACTTGCTGAATTTGTGTAAAAGTTGAATAAAATCAGTAAATTGTCCAATTTTTTTCAAATTTTTTGCTATTGAGATATGCACGTCAAAATATCAGAAATAGTATTTTGGGCAACTTTCCTTCAAGAATGATAGGTCATTTTGGCTGTTTGTAAAAAATACGGCCCAAATCCTTGATTCCCGGAGCGCCCCCTTAAGCCCTAAGCCTAAGCCCTAAGCCTAAGCCTAAGCCCAAGCCTAAAGGCCGATTCACACAGCGCGTTTTTGCCGCTGCGATTCTGACGCAAAACGCAAGCCGCAGGGTGTCGCAAGCGAAACGCACCGTCTGAACAAACTTTGCGGACTTAGTGCGTCTCGCAGGTCAGTTTGCTGCGTCTTGACTGATTCAAAACAAGCAGGCCCCAAAAGGGGCAAGGTTCCTTCGCTGAGTAAAAATTCTGCTCATTTTACCTAGGAGAATTCAGCTTCGCACAAATACCTGTGTACAGTTGATCTATTCAGTTTCAATGCTCATGTCGAAAACACATGCCATAATTGCAACTACTTGCCAACTCGACGACGCTATCGCTTTCCTTGATAAAACAATCTCATATCAAAACAGTTTTTGCTGACAAAAACGGCGTAAATATTTTGGAAAAAATTCATCATATGAGGGTCGATCCCTCGAAGTACACATCACCAAATTCTGAACTAGCGCTTTTGACCACTCGACCACACCAGTTCGATATTTAACGATGTTCAGCTATGACTATGTAGAAGGCAAGTACGATCACGTGATTAGCATGTGTATACGAAAGTTTTTTAAATCACAAAATTTTAGTAAAATGACAATTCAATGCCTAGGCAAAAATGTCGTGACCATTATTTCATTGAAAATAGTATAAAAAACACCGGTTTTTAAAAAAAAGAGCAGTCGGTTCCCATACTGACTTTACGTGTTAATCATATACGCTGGACAACATGAGGCTGCTACTTTTAAGGCCGATTCACACGGTGCGTTTTTGCCGCTGCAATTTTGACGCAAAACGCAAGCCGCAGGGCGTCGCATGCGAAACGCACCGTCTGAACAAGCTTTGCGGCCTTAGTGCGTCTCGCAGGTCAGTTTGTTGCGTCTTTACTGTTTCAAAAAATGACAAATTGGTCCGCGAAATTTGTTTACGCCAACACGTCCGTAGCATCAAAACGCAATGAAATGGCAGGTCGAATAGCAGTCTGTCGCTTCAAAATCAAGACGCAGGCATTCCGCACTAAAAACGCTGCGTCTGTTCAGACATTGCGTTTTGCGTGCGGCAAGCTGCGTTTTGCCGCAGCGACAAAAACGCTGCGGCAAAATCGCAGTAAAATCGCAGCGTGTGAATCGGCCTTTACACTATGCAGAGTTGATTTCAAAACAATAGTTCCTTCTCTAGAAGGAACAAAAATGACAAAGTGCTAAGCAAAAATTGTTTAAACCAACACAAACGTAGCATCAAAACGCAATGAAATCGCAGGTCGAATTGCAGTCTGGCGTTTAAAACGCTGCGGCAAATTCAAGACGCAGGCATTCCGCACTAAAAACGCTGCGGCAAATTCAAGACGCAGGCATTCCGCACTAAAAACGCTGCGTCTGTTCAGACATTGCGTTTTGCTTGCGGCAAGCTGCGTTTTGCCGCAGCGGCAAAAACGCTGCGGCAGAATCGCAGGAAAATCGCAGCGTGTGAATCGGCCTTAAGTTAAGCCCAAGTTTGAATTTGGTCAAAAATTGGACGTTTCTGGCAAATTTGGCCAATTTTTCGGCAGGAACCCGGTCAAAAAGCCTTTGTTTTGATTCCAAAAAATTGTAAACAATAATCTGACACCATTTAGACACGATTAGAACGGAAAAAACAAGAGCTTCGGAAAAAAATTGCGAAAACGTCCCTCATTGAGGGTTCAGATTTCGGGGGGTCGTATCTCAGAAAATCCAAAAAATGAAATAGGGGTTCTTGAAGCAAAAATGCTTCCCCCAAGGTGCTCTACTCAAAAAATAGGTCCACTATTTTCCCCCCCCAACTGCATTTAAGGGGGTAGTGTCGCGAAAGCAGTTTTGCTCATAGGTTGCAAAAAGAGATCTTTTTGCTTTGAACTTGTACGTTCACTGAGAAACTAGTCCAATGCTATACTGTGTTAAATAAGTACTGCCAGACAGTAGACTACCAATATCTATTAATATCTTTAACCAATCACCGATTGTAAGCCAGACATTACACAATAAGGACATGATAATTCAACTAATTTAGCCAGATATCAGATTGGCCAGCTTGTGAAGCACACATAACGTGTCGACGCACAGTTTTTTGCCACAAATAAGAAAAAAGAAAAATGAAGGTTCGTTTTTCTTTTGATTTTAAAATAAGCGTCTAAATTTTTCACAATTTATCATTATTGCTGTGAGTACTTCACTGTTTACGCACAGTTTCACAGTTCAAACAGGTATTACTCCGCAACCACTCAAGCAATTTACACTAAATTTTGTGTGCATAACTTGGCGAAAATACTTGCCTCAACATATATTTTCAAAATATATAAAAAACGATGTCTTACCTTTTTCTAAAAATGTTTTACAGTTACGCAAAATCGACTGCTTTCGCGACACTACCCCCTTAACCCGAAATTTGGTCAACTGGAGACGTATTGAAATTTTTTTTCCGGCCGGACCATAAAAACCAAAGGGGAGATCCTTGTGTAAAATTTTAGTTCAGGCATACATACAAGACTTCGTTCCAGGATCAGACATGCTGTGAAGTCAACCAGCCCAGCATAATTGATATTGAAATTGAAAGTATAGTTTCAATTTCAATTTCAATTAAAATATTTTCAATTTCAATACCATTATCAATTTTTGACCAAATTATTTTCAATTTCAATACCATTGTCAATTTTAGGCTAATTATTTTCAATTTCAATATCAATTAATAATTGATATTGAAATTGAAATTGAAAGTGGGTTTCAATGATTAAATGAAATAATTGAAACAACCCTACTATACATACATACATACATGTATAAGTAGTATGGCACAAAAGAACACTGGAGGCAAAATTTCAAATCACGTGATTATGTCACGTGACTCCCAGAGCACCAAACGTGAGTGAATATTCGGCAAACCATAACTCTGCTTATACTTTGCGTATAGTCACACTTTATATACCAAAATGTAGCTTATGTGGTTCTCTAGTTGAACATTATTTTGGTTTTTAACATTTAGGTCGGGTTTGGATAAAAAATGTCATTATGTGTTTTCGAAGTCGAACTCTGAGCAATAAAATTCATATAAAAAAATTTCTAAGCTTTATTTTAAAAAACTAAAAAATTGTTCAACTGCGCAGAGCCTAAGGCTATAATTGTGCAAAATTTTGTAGAAAAATATTTTACCAGCATCTTATAATCGAATGCGAAAAATTGGTTTTGTATTCACACAGCCTACATTTGAGTCTGCTGCTTCTGAAAATGGTTTGTTGTGCGATTTTTTTGCACAGAACGCAATAAAATTGTTTTAATTTTTCATTACGACTAATAAAATTTACGTATCGTCTGTTTGCAAAACCTCAAAAAGCGTTGATGCACTGGCTTACTTGCTGAATTTGTGTAAAAGTAGAATAAAATCAGTAAATTGTCCAATTTTTTCCAAATTTTTTGCTATGGAGATATGCACGTCAAAACATCAGAAATAGTATTTTGGGCAACTTTCCTTCAAGAATGATAGGTTATTTTAGCTGGTTTTAAAAAATACGGCCCAAATCCTTGATTCCCGGAGCGCCCCCTTAAGCAATCAAAGAGCGCACAATAGAAAAAAAGAAAGATTTAATCATGTAAAACAAAGACGTAACAAAAAGAGGCATGTACTGGTAATACATCATCGCGCCCATAAATAAACTACAAAACAAAACAGATTGTTAACACAAACAATACAAACTAGTCGGGTGGCTACAACGGGTTGCCGACAGTGGGTAGAGGACCCTTTATTCTAAGCAAAGGACACTCTATTCTAGGTAGAGGACCCTCTGTTCGTGTTTAGGAGCTCAAATTACCCTTAGAAACGTCAAAAGCTCAATTTCGAAAATTTGACCCCTTTGGCCCCCTGGGGCATGGTACCCTATGGAGGGGGCTTGGCGGGGTCCACGAAGGTCCTAGGCAAAAATGGACCCCGGATTCGTGTTTAGGGGGCCAAATTACCCATAGGGACGTCAAAATCCCAATTTCGAAAATTTGACCCCTGAGGACCCCCTGGGCAGGGTGCCCAAAGGGGCTCATGGAAGGCTCCCGAGGGGTCGTAGACAAAAACGGACATCGGATTCGTGTTCCGGGGCCCAAATTACCCCTAGGGACGTCAAAATCCCAATTTCGAAAATTTGACCCCTGAGGACCCCCTGGGCAGGGTGCCCAAGGGGGCTCATGGAAGGGTCCCGAGGGGTCGTAGACAAAAATGGACCTCGGATTCGTGTTCCGGGGCCCAAATTACCCCTAGCGACGTCAAAATCTAAATTTCGAAAATTCGACCCCTAAAACCCACTTTTTACACCCCGTAATGGCTGAAACATAACCCCAACAGGTTTCGTCCATACACACTAGATCCAGTTTTCAAGGTCACGTGACCCGGGCCCCCGAGGGGCCACGAGTCCATCAAGTTGGGGGGTGCAAGTACAGAGTTATTTTTTTGTTGCATCCAGCAACGTCTAATACGATGCTAATAAAAACACAGTACTTATTATCGGGTCCATCTAACGATGTAAAAGAAACGCCAACGCTTCGTCTTACTGCATTATGCTGTGATTATCTCTTAACCAGGACGTAAATTGGAGTTATTTTTACTCCGCGAATCCTCCAAAACTGACCACTCTTCGTAGTTAGGTATTTTTTAGGTTAATCAGAAAAAAGGTCGTAGCTTTCACTATGAGTGTCGTAGGATATAAATGTAGAGTCACGTGAAAGACAAATTCTGGCACTTTCAAATGATATGTTACATGAAGGCGTAATACCCAAAAACACGTCAAAATTTTGAATAATAATTTTTGACGCACGTTTAACGTTACGTCACGACATCATGTCACCCATCATTTTAAAGCTCAAACAATTTGCTAAAAAATGATGCTAAAATTATCGCCGTCCCACTACGGTGTCAAGAGTTATGCCCCTTAAACCCCTTGCTAAAAGGGACTGACTACGTAGATGACACCATGTGTGATCAAATCTCACTGTCGGTGCCCTAATGCTCTAAATTGAAAAAAGTGAAATTTTCAAATGTTATTAAAAACATGATGGCATTTCCTGATTTTGTCAAACTAGTCTAAGCTAGACCCACTAGACTTGTTAATAATATTATTAATATATATACTATCCTATTAATAATGATAATGGAAGCATCGACTAGCTGTGCCCTGAATCTGATCGTACCAGATGTGCTATCTAGACGTTTACCTTTCGATTAGCGTGCAGCCTCCAGGTTCTCAAGTAGGTATATGAACATGCACATGCAAAATAAAAGCAAGGAACACTAAGCAAAAAACTTGCAAAAGAAATGGGCAAATTTTTTATTTTTACCTGAAATTTGGTCAACTGGAGACGTATTGAAATTTTTTTCCGGCCGGACCATAAAAACCAAAGGGGAGATCCTTGTGTAAAATTTTAGTTCGAAAAAATTTCGGGGGGAGGGGGGGGGGAAATTCCACCGCTCCGGCTACGCCCCTGCTTAGCAGTGTATTAAGGGGGCGCTCCGGGAATCGGGAATACGCTACCAGCTACAATACGCGTGGCCAAAAGTTTGCAGGATTTCAAACTGCTGATTAAATTACACTTTAAAGACGATTTATTAAACTAAATCATTTAATTTAACATAATCGAGTACGTAAATGAGCCATGCTCGTGTATTGTCGACTTTAAATAAAATTATTATTATTAGTTTAAAAAACTAAAAAAATTGTTCAACTGCGCAGAGCCTAAGGCTATAATTGTGCAAAATTTTGTAGAAAAATATTTTACCAGCATCTTATAATCGAATGCGAAAAATTGGTTTTGTATTCACACAGCCTACATTTGAGTCTGCTGCTTCTGAAAATGGTTTGTTGTGCGATTTTTTTGCACAGAACGCAATAAAATTGTTTTAATCTTTCACTACGACTAATAAAACCTACGTATCGTCTGTTTGGAAAACCTAAAAAAGCGTTAATGCACTGGCTTACTTGCTGAATTTGTGTAAAAGTAGAATAAAATCAGTAAATTGTCCAATTTTTTCCAAATTTTTTGCTATGGAGATATGCACGTCAAAACATCAGAAATAGTATTTTGGGCAACTTTCCTTCAAGAATGATAGGTTATTTTAGCTGGTTTTAAAAAATACGGCCCAAATCCTTGATTCCCGGAGCGCCCCCTTAAGCAATCAAAGAGCGCACAATAGAAAAAAAGAAAGATTTAATCATGTAAAACAAAGACGTAACAAAAAGAGGCATGTACTGGTAATACATCATCGCGCCCATAAATAAACTACAAAACAAAACAGATTGTTAACACAAACAATACAAACTAGTCGGGTGGCTACAACGGGTTGCCGACAGTGGGTAGAGGACCCTTTATTCTAAGCAAAGGACACTCTATTCTAGGTAGAGGACCCTCTGTTCGTGTTTAGGAGCTCAAATTACCCTTAGAAACGTCAAAATCTCAATTTCGAAAATTTGACCCCTTTGGCCCCCTGGGGCATGGTACCCTAGGGAGGGGGCTTGGCGGGGTCCACGAAGGTCCTAGGCAAAAATGGACCCCGGATTCGTGTTCAGGGGGCCAAATTACCCATAGGGACGTCAAAATCCCAATTTCGAAAATTTGACCCCTGAGGACCCCCTGGGCAGGGTGCCCAAAGGGGCTCATGGAAGGCTCCCGAGGGGTCGTAGACAAAAATGGACATCGGATTCGTGTTCCGGGGCCCAAATTACCCCTAGGGACGTCAAAATCCCAATTTCGAAAATTTGACCCCTGAGGACCCCCTGGGCAGGGTGCCCAAGGGGGCTCATGGAAGGGTCCCGAGGGGTCGTAGACAAAAATGGACCTCGGATTCGTGTTCCGGGGCCCAAATTACCCCTAGGGACGTCAAAATCTAAATTTCGAAAATTCGACCCCTAAAACCCACTTTTTACACCCCGTAATGGCTGAAACATAACCCCAACAGGTTTCGTCCATACACACTAGATCCAGTTTTCAAGGTCACGTGACCCGGGCCCCCGAGGGGCCACGAGTCCATCAAGTTGGGGGGTGCAAGTACAGAGTTATTTTTTTGTTGCATCCAGCAACGTCTAATACGATGCTAATAAAAACACAGTACTTATTATCGGGTCCATCTAACGATGTAAAAGAAACGCCAACGCTTCGTCTTACTGCACTATGCTGTGATTATCTCTTAACCAGGGCGTAAATTGGAGTTATTTTTACTCCGCGAATCCTCCAAAACTGTCCACTCTTCGTAGTTAGTTATTTTTTAGGTTAATCAGAAAAAGGGTCGTAGCTTTCGCTATGAGTGTCGTAGGATCATAAATGTCGTAGGATCACGCTGCCCAATTGGCTTGAAATAAAAAACACTCTAATCGTCCATTTAGTTTCAGCGCTTAAATACGTGTTTTTTCCCTGTGAAAAATTAAATTTTGGCCAAAAACATGTAACAGTTGCTATTTGTGATTAAAGTACACTGTGCCCTTTATTGACAAAAATTTCAGTTCAGAACAGATTGTGCAGACAACGGTAAATAACAAAAATTTTTGAAAAAAGAACAACTGTGGGGTCGATTCCACAAGTTTTTTTATAATAAACCTATATTATTGTGCTCTGAAGGAGTGCTGTTTACCATTATTTGATTTAAGGTGGCGCTCCGAGAAATTGCACGTACTTCAAAAATTTTATTTTCTTACTTTCATGGTTATAGTAGAGAAGCCATATGTGAACCGGCCCAGTAGTGGATCACTAGCTCCTTTAAACCGGAATAAAGTCAGCCGTGGCTGATTAATTGACCGGTTACACGGTTACATGGATAATTAGCGTGTACACGCGGATAATTGCAGTAACCGTTAGTTAGCGTGTACACGCGGTTACTAGCCTTCGAAACTAACCGTGTACACGGATACCTAGTGATTTTGTAACCGTGGTCTGCTGATTTAGCGATAGGCAGGTATCTCCGCTAGGTCATTCTATTGCTTTTTCTGTCGGTATAGGATACGAGACGACTCTGTCTCTTGACACTATTGTGTAAATCTTGACGTCCGCCTCAACAGCAGCTACGTAGACTTCTGCCGGCCCACCCGCGGGCCCCGACCCGGAAGCGAGCTGTTCGGCCCGGCCGCGTATTTACAAAGTCTACCGCGTAAATGCACATTGCTAATGTAAGATGATTGAAAATTGTTTTAAACAAAATTCAAAGGGGCCGTCTGATTAATTGGTGTTTTCGTCGTTTTGCACAGGCCATTGCTCTCTTGCAAAGACGGCCACGGACAACTTAGAGAAATAGGGCAGACCTAAGTGATGATGGTCAGAGAAGAACATAGTTTTGTGCGAAGTACGCAGTTTGGTCAGTTTTCTGGCTTGTACTAAATAAAATAGTTTCTTTTGGCGTGGCGTGTTCTTGATAGTAGGACTCGCAGGACATTACATATTTTTGGCGCCCGCGCAGGGGAGCCGCCCCTTTGGGTGGCGGCCCCAGTAACCCAAGACCATCTGATTACTCCATTTTTACCTATCATGTTTGACTGCTTCGTAAATTTAGATAAGGTTCCCTCTGCTTTCTCACTTACTGTTTGCCAACATTTTATTTCAGACTGAAAAGAATTTTGTTTATTTCTTATTTAAAGAACTGAAAATATCATTTCGCTGCCTCTATAATTAAACAAATATTTTATTGTAACTGTGGCAATAGCTGCACAGCGATTGAACTGTATTAGCAACACCGCTGTATATCGGCGAACTCTTGTTTTGGACGGCGGGAGTTGCTTGGGACGATCCCGGGACCGGGGGTGGCCGTAACTGACGGACGGTGGCCTACGACGGAAGACGACTTTCAAGGCTATTGCGGTTGCTCGGAAAACGGAGAGCGCTGACGCTCGCGCTGATACAATCCTTAGTGCCAATTTATTATTTCAATAGTGCAGTTTAAAGTTGAGTCTGACAGGTAGGGTTTAAGACCGCCAACCCTTATTTATAGTGGCGAAATTTATACTGATAGGCCAATTGTACTCAAACAAACGTACCGTGTTCAGTTGTGCGTACCTACTATTATACTGACCTATAAACAGATTGTAAAACAGGGGTAAGAGGCTAAGAGGCATCATGAGTAATACTGACGAGCACCCACGCGAAGCTGCCTTATCCAGTGTTGCTATAGCCCAAAACGAACCCGCCGGCCGACCGGTCGCAGTACTTGCAGACATTGGGTATTTTTACGGTCCACCAAACCAGCTGTTCAGCTTATACATGCAGTTCAGTTTATACATGCAATCTTTTTTGAGACTAGCTCAAGCCAACGGTTGGTCTGATGATAAAAAATTGCGCACCCTGCCTTTTTGTTTGAAGGGGTACGCTGAGCTAGTGTATAACAGACTAGACCAGAGTGTTAAGCAAAATTTTTATACGTTGGTGCAAGAACTAACCAGCAAGCTACAATTCAAACAGTTCAACGAGGTTGCTATGCGAGCCCTCGCAACACGAAGGCAACAACCATCGGAAACGGTAATGGAATTCGCGCGTGATCTGATGCTACTTGTAGAACAAGCTTGTCCGGACATGGACAAGCAGCACAAGCACAGTCTCTTGCAAACGTTTTTCCGCCAGAATTTGCGTAGCGACCTGAAATCAAAGATTGCCATTTCCTACAAAACGTTCGATGATCTGCTCGCAGATGCTCAGGGTCTAGAGTATGAACAAAATTTTGAACGCACGCAAATGGTTGCAGAAAATCGTGCTGGCGATCACAATGGCTTACCTCCACAATATGTTTGGCCAAAATTACGGGGCTACAGCCAGTAGTAATTTTAGTTAAGGGAATTGGTGGTGAAAGGCCAAGCCAGACAAATCAAACACAAGCGCCAAGAAACAAATATAACACCCACAAAAGAGCCTCCAAAAAAAACACCCAAACCCCCAGCCCCCCCCCAGCCAGAACAAAGCACCAAACCCAAACCCGCAAAAGACCCCCCGCCCAACCCCCCCACGAACACACACACCCCCACACACACCCCCCCTTAACTACGCCAAGTTTTGCAGGTACGTATCGCGGCCCTTACGGTTCGATTCTCAGTGGGCAAAATCCTCTAGGCGGCTGCTTTGGAACGAGTCAATGCAACGACAAAGCAGCAAACTTTCAGCAACCACTCTATAACCTTTTGCCCACCGCGACGCAGTACGCGCAGGACCCACAACCGCAGTTTAGTAGTTCAGCCAGCAGCGAAGTTCGAATCTTAGCTGACTTAGTGCGTGACTTAGTGTTCAAGCGTGAGTCTGGCAAGCCAAATGAACCCGCGCGCAATAACACCACGAACAGCGGAATTGGTCTTAGGGGAAATCACCCTACACCACGCAGCCGACCCACAAATAGACCAACACCCCAATATGAATGGACTGCAGATGGTAAACCGGTCTGTGGTTCCTGCGGAGGTATAGGGCACTTGAAACGTGTTTGCCGTTTCAATCGGCCAAACCATCGAACCAACGCTAGTACACAGCAAGCACCGGCACGCCCTCAAACTAGAACACCACACACGTTCCATAACACTAGACAGCCAGCGCAAAGGCATTATCAAGCCAACTCAATACAACACCATGACGATGCGCAAGAAACCGACATCGAAAGCCCTGAACTGCTGCACACCATTGAAGTTATGCAAAGCGAATTGCAGGCTTTGAAATTACAATCTGAAACACGTAGGGCTTGCTTTTGTTCTCTGTATTTCGAATAGCATGAGTTT
>JASANF010021041.1:0-11966 GCA_030248245.1 Trissonchulus sp. WLG1_4
CGATAAATCTAAACTTAATATGCCTGTTATTATTTTATTGTCCAGTTGATGTCCAGTCCAGTCCATGTTATATCTAGGAGAGCACTTTCGCAACTACGACCTTTCATACATCCGTACATGTCATTTGGTTGGAATGCTTGAAAATGAGTATCTATTTGTTATAAAAGTTATCCTTCAAACACTTTAGCAAGTACAGGTAATACTGTAATAGGTAGGGGTGGGCGCGGTAAATATTTTTCATTACCGGAAACCGCAAAAATCTTGCCGAAAAGCGAGTATTTGCTTGGCGCACGCGTGGTAAATTTCCAGAATGATGCACTGCTGTTTCTGGAGCCATCCAAATGGTATCCGCGAACGCTGTTGAGGGTTCTACAGAAGGACCTGAGGGAATGAGTTGTAGAGATTCGGCTCCGCCGCGTCAATTTGCCGACAACGAATTAGCGCGTAAAGTTTCCTCGGATGAAATGAGGCCTGGCCGATTTGGATGGTCAAGGCCTTTTCGCAGAGGAATAAAATAGACGACGGTTGAACCGCAGCGACGACGTTCGGACGTTGATATTCATTACGGCTGAAAAATGTACTATTTGTTACTATCAATTTAACCTAGCAAAATCGAGTCATTACAGGGGGGGTGTCAGGCAAAACTAAGCTGAAATAATATTACCAAAATAATTTTAAAAATGAAAAACTATGGATTCAGAACTTGTTATAAAAATAGAAATAAATTGTAAAAACAAAGTTCACACGCAGACAAAACAAAGATCAAGAGCAAAGAAACCAAATAAATACGAGTAATATGAAACGTGGGTAATATAAATAAACTGGCTAAAATATTATAAGTTTTCACACTAAGCACGGGGTGTAATATAAGGGGCAGGCAGGCAGGGGCGCACAATAAGCAGCAAGCATAATAGCAATATATTATGCTTGCTAGCAAAAATAGCAAGATAGTTTGGGTCAATGCCGACTTGGCGTGATACTTGACTCGCTCGGCCCAGATGGCTTGTCTACGGGTTGAGTCGTAGCTGCGTTTTGCTTAGTGGAAGCACTGGCAGTCACGTAAAGTGTGTACTGGTGGTCCTGAAGTTGGGGTGACTTTAGGCTTGCGGGTGGGCGCAGATTATAAGAGCACGTGGGTTTTGTATTGCTATCTTTCTTTGTTGGAGGATAGCACTGGTCCGATAAATCTTGTGTTGGTCGCTCTTCAGGGGCCGTCATATATTTATACGTGGGGGGTAATTTAAGTCAATTGAGATGTACCCAGTTAGTTTTTCGGCTACAAAGTGGCTTTATCTTGGCGTTGTGACCCTGGATATTGATAATTTTGGCTGGTCCGCGTCAGAAATGACTCAGTTTCGGGGACTGTCCGCGACGGGCAACTGGGGTGTCCACATACACTATGTCACCGTTTTCAAACTTTCTTTCATGGGTGTGCTGGTCATATTGGCGCTTTTGGTGTTCTTGTGCGCGGTCAATATTGGCTTTTGCAGTTTTCCACGCAGATGTAAGGCGTATTGGCAATTGACTGGCATAATCGTAGAGCTCGAGTATGAAGCTCTAGGGAGACACAATTTGTGTCGATAGGTAGCATTGGTTCCCGGACATATATTAGGTAGAATGGGGAGTACTTGGTGCGCTCGTGGATACTGGACACTGGTCCGTAAGGCGAGCAGCATTAGGGGTATATATTTATCCCAGTCTCCAGTTGATTCTCGCTGCAGTACATAGCGAGCATGTTTAGTAGAGTTTTGTTGAACCCTTCGCGAAGTCCATTTGTCTGTGGGTGGTAAGCTGTAGTATTGGTCTTTCGAATTCCTAGGAATGAACAGACCTGGCGTACAAGGTCCGACAGGAAGTTAGTGACTTTATCAGAGAGCAACTCTCGCGGTGCTGAATGTCAACAAATTGTTTCGTTTATTAGCAGCTTCGCGATAGTTTCACTGTCTACTTTCTCACATGGGAAGGCTTCTGGTTATTTTGTAAGGTAATCGATGAAAAGAACTAAATAACAATTACCGTTAACAGTTTTAGGTATAGGGCCTTCAACATCTACCGCTATTCTTTCGAACGCTTCCCCGACAGGGATTGGCATCAGAGGCGTCTTTGTGTATGGGGAAGGTGTTTTACGGGTGTTGTAGGACTGACATTGCGAACAGTACTGTAAGATTTTCTTTTGCATATTTTTCCAGTAGTATCGTCGTTAGATTTTGTCGAAGGTCTTAGCAAAACCGAGATGTTCAGCTGCCGGGTCACTATGGCATGTCTCAAAATTTTCCGGCACTAGTTGACGAGAAATAACGAGTCGCAACTGAGGCGTGCCGTTACAGTACAAACTCGTTTTCTCCACTCCGGATTGGTTTGTGACTGTTTCGATGGTTAATCGAATTGATAATTGTGGCCAGCTCGGCATCTTCGCATTTCAACTAGAGTTCTGCCACTAGCATTTTCCGGCCGGGCCCGGACTAGCGCGCTTTTATATATATATTTTTTATATGTAAATAAAATTAATTTATGATAATTTTAACAAATGAATTTTTTTGTTGTATTTGCTTCAAGTTGGTTCACTATATACAGTACATTGCAAAAAAAAGTTTCCAGTTCGTTACTGGTAACGAACATTCGTTACCAGAAAAAGACGAAGCTTCGTCCAAAAGGACCAAGGTTTGTCCTAAAAGACGAAGCTCGGTCCAAAAATACGAACGTTTGTCCAAAAAGACAAAGCTTCGTTACCAAAAAAAGACGAAGCTTCGTCCAAAAGGACCAAGGTTTGTCCTAAAAGACGAAGCTTGGTTCAAAAAGACGAACGTTTGTCCAAAAAGACAAAGATTCGTTACCAAAAAAAGACGAAGCTTCGTCCAAAAGGACCAAGGTTTGTCCTAAAAGACGAAGCTCGGTCCAAAAAGACGAACGTTTGTCCAAAAAGACAAAGCTTCGTTACCAAAAAAAGACGAAGCTTGTATGTATGTATAAGCATATGTAACGGCGTCATTATTTTGCACTACTATTGCACAACTATTGCATAACCGCGTTGCACTAATACTAACTGTTGCACTAATAAAATGGATTCTAACTACTCACGTTTCTGAGTAACAACCCGACGAAAAAACCCTATGCGGGGAAAAAACCTTATCACTTTTTGCGGTTGTTCTATTAGCAGTGAGTATAAACTCAATTTCATCGTATTGTACAACTCTTAGGCTGCAGTATGGACTAAAAAACCGTTTCTCCGACACGTATTTCTAGTTCCTGTGAATACTCAGCCAATCAAATACAAGATCTCTTCGGCAAGATTGTGCGCATGCGCAACCATTTTTTTGAATCACCTGCTTAGCGATAGTATCGTGAGCTTTATACCGGTGTTTAAATAAAATGTTAATCCAAAGATTTATCTCTGGAAATTAAAAAATAGTATAAACTGGCAATATTAAAGAGGACTTGAAGTTTTGACTGCCTAGCATTATTTAAAACTACGAAAAATTTTGTTTTAAAAATTAACTAAAAACAGCATCTGAACTTGAAGCAAAAATAAACAATAAAAATGAAACAAATTATAACTAATAGCCATTTTATACTGCTTATTTAGCTAACAGATGGGTGACAATGCCAAAATTCAGTGTCTTAGGGAAAATTGCAACCATTTTATTCAAAAAAGGAACTTAAAGCGCCACCTAAAGACTGCCCATGGTGTGGACTATAATATGCCAAACTCTGGAAACGGTACATTTCATTATAAATTTATGTTAAGTCAAGGGAACGTGTGTAGCAACATAATAACAGCCCAGTTTTACCATCGTTACTTCTTTCTATAAAATCAATATCTATTTCTATCATTACGATTAGAGTTCACAAATTATCAAATACTGAGCCATTTATTCTAATTTAATTGACAAGATGGCAGCAATCAGTATATTTTCATTCTATTAATAACTTTTGTACAGGCATTTGTAAAGTCCTTGTAATTTTTTTGAACTTTTTTATCTTGTCGTGTATTTTTTATGTAGCTCGATGCTGTGAAGATGGATGCGCATTTACTCATCGGAACATAACCGAACTTCAGAAACACTTGGAGGCAAAACACTGTTTTGTAATAAATTATGAACAGTTGTCGTTTGCTGATTTTGCAGGTAAAAAACTACAGCATTGTCAACAGTAACACGCTACAGTGTATAGCAGCAGAAAAAAGGTTTAATATGCTCTCAGTACAATGGCAGAAAATTGTCAAGTTGTTACTAGTATTAAACTTTAAATGGACTGTATGGACTATCATATGAGATCCACTATATGCAAGCATATACATCTTACCTGCTTTAAACTTACAATTGCTGGTGACGAAAAGCCAGGAGATCCCCCGCTCTCAGCAGCTCCAGATTTTGAGGAAATTTCAGAAGCTTTGGAGGCTGTCTGGCCAGATAAATTGGAGCCTGAATCTGAATGTGTACAGACTGTACAATCATTTGACTTTGTGGAGCTTGGTCGCAAAATTGAATCAGCTAACTTGGACTGCAATGCAAATGAGAAAATCTGTCATCTTATTTCTCTAATACAAGACGTCGTGGACGCTGCTGCTGCAACGGAACCGTCAGACTCTACGTTGAACAATACCATGACACGTTCAGCTCCACGCAAAAATGTAGAAAAGCAGAAAAGATTTTTTTTCAATGGTCACGGACAAAAGCATTTAAAATTGGACGATAATGCCGACATATAAATCCCGGTTCATACTCGACTTTGTCTTTGTCCTTAAGCGTTAGACGTGACAATTTTTTAGCATGAACAGAGCCAGAGGCAAGGCAAAAACTCAGGCAAAATTGTAGTTGAATTGATTCTAAACAAGTACGAACCGGCCTTGAAACTCTGTTGTAAGCAGTATATAAATTAATCAATATAGTATTAAAGATGCAATACAACATATGCGCAAATAGGTGTGTAGGTAGGTTAGATGAGTTGTAGTAGAGTTTTTGTATAGACATACTGATATATAATGTATAACAACTCAACTGTTTAATAAAAGGTTTTTACTTTATTTGGTCTCATTGTGGGGAACATTGGACAACAGTTTATTTACACACATACACGTGGCGAAAACTAAAACCCATTCAGTATATGAGTAATTTTTACGGTTTTAAAAGTGAATGATTTAATTTGATATTGCCAACATGTATATAATTATATGCTCATGGCAGTGTAAATCATCTGTTCGCCAAGTTTAAACTACATCAGTGTTTCTTTGAAGATCACGAACATTTTGCATATATTTGGAAGATATATACTAGGAGTATATATTATTTGGATATTATTTTATCTTCTTGAATGTGTAAAATTTAGTTTATTGTGTATATAACTTACCAGTTTTGGTTGAAAAAGCAAATAAGGTACAATGTGTCAGGAGATCAGGAACACATGCAGTGAACTAAAGGCAAAGTTAAAGACTCTGGCTTGCCCGAATTTGGTAAAAACAAAACCCGGGCGCACCAGAGCATTTAAAAAAGCCTAGAGTATGATCCCAGTTAATTAAATAAACTACACAATCGGCTGATATAGGAAGCAGTACAACCTGAAATATACATAATATACTGCATTGATCTGTATACGTACACAGGCATATATACATTCACTGTGATTTTTTTATTTAGTTTTTGATTTTTTAAAAGAATCGCAGATCCCCGCGCGCCTGCTCTCAACATTTGTGTGCATCAGATATCGTGCATGTTGTAGTTTATTGCTAGCAGTCAACTATGGAAGCGCACAATTGCTTGAAGGTTCACTTTTAGTTCAGTGCGATCGTCAACGTATTTATATACGTAGGCAACAGCGTGCCAAGAAACTCCTTCGGGAAACTTCACTTAGACAGACTTGTATATAGACATTCAAGAGGAAAAACATTTTTTTAAAAAAATCTGTGGTGTAGCTGTAAAGATAAAAGTATACAATTTAAACTGAATGCAACATAAATAGAGAAAATAAAGTTGGTGATTAATGATAGCAAAAAGTTTAGTGTGGTCATTGCACTGAAAGTTAGTCTAAAAGTACAGCGTTGGCCAGTAAGATCAGATATTATATAAAGGTTGTTGGGTGACGGTCAGTGTATATTATGTGCAGTCTCGCGAAGTAATTTGACCATTACACAGTAAAAGTTTGTATTATTGGGGATCGGAGTGTATGAATTTTGGGCGAATGGACTTCTGGGGAATCGTGGCGAGTTAGACGGATTTTCGGGAATTTGTGGCTAGTCGACCCCGGTTTATCCTGACAGTTTCATGGTGTCAGGAGTGGGATCTTTGGACTGACTGACTCAACTTGGCGGTATTTGGCAATTTGGACAGTATTAAATAAAAATCTGGAAACGAATAGAAGAATCGTCTATTTCATACCATTCATTGGCCCCAATTGGACTGAAGGTCTCAAACCGACGGACGGATTGAAAACTATTGGATTGACGGTCGCTTAAAAACTGGAAGCAGAGTCCGCGGTAAAATTGCACTTAACTTTTGAGGGTCATAAGTGACGGTTACAATAATTACAGTATTAGTAGTTACAATAATAATATGTATTTCACAGTCACGGTATTATTTGTTGTATAATTAGGTAATTGACGATTGTAATTATTGTATATTTCTCAGTCAAGATTATTTTTTTGTTGTATAATTAGGTTGATAATATTGTGTCCAGTATGGAAAATCCAGAAAACGCAGCTGGCCCAAATAGTGTAGGAGTGTCTGGATTTGGGGTCTTTCCGGGCCTTTTTAGTGGCAAACCGCCACAAAGTTTTAACAGTTTTGAAAAGAAATTTAACCGATATTGTATTGCAAATCGAATTACTTCAAATGATCGCAAGTGTGAAATTTTTGCGTCGTACCTGAAAGACCGCAGTCCAGCCGAAAAGTTTTACGAAAAGCTGACACAAGAGCAAAAATGGGATTTCGAAATTTTATGTCAGGTGTTCAACAGAAAATTTCCGTCACAGAATTTGTCCGAATTGGCAAACGATAGGCTGATGACTGCACGTCAAAAACCAGACCAATCAGTGAATGACTATGCTTATGTAGTAGAACAACTGGTTGGAGATGCATTCCCAGAGCTCGACGAAGCTGCGTTGCAGCATTTGAAACTGAGATATTTTGTCAATGGCTTAAAGCAAAAATTGAGAGAAATGGTGAATGTGTCTCGACCAGCCTCTTTTGAGGAAGCTCTACAGCTGACGCAATTTCAAGAGTCGCAAAATCATTTGATATATGGTGATGCGCCTTGGTTAGACAATGATTTTTACTATAATAGGCAGAATCGACCACAGAATCGGTTTCACCAAGTAAACCATTACGGTCGAGGTGCTCATCAGGAGCGAGGACCGACCAATAGGTATAATGAAAGTAGAATAGTGCAATCTATTTCAAATCAAACGAGCAACAGTTCTTTGCAAAATGAAGTAACTTCATTGCGTTCTCAATTGACGAATGTGCAGAACGCTTTAGCGCAGTTGACAACAAGTCAACGCAATGGCTATTCGCCGAGATGCTTCAGTAATGGCCATTATGCTCCGCCTCAGCACAGCCCTCGGGGGTTTTTCCAACCCTCCCACAGAAGTAACTTTGCGGGCATCCACAATAGGCCCAGGGGGTACCACAACCCGACACAACATCGACCATATACAGTAACCCAAAGCGGTCCTCGGGGGTACTACCAACACTCGAATTCACAGATGTGCTATAGCTGTGGTGGACATGGTCATACAAAGTTCAATTGCCCTATTAGGTCAACTGGCTATGTTCAACCGTCACACAACAACAATAGAAACTCTAGTAGTTTTCATCGACGGGGAACAAATTCAAGCTATCAAGGTTTCCCTTCAACTGGAACAAGATCGCAGCACATGTCAATAAACCAGCCTGCTATACACCAAATACAAGCGGTTGAACCAGAATCTGCTGAAGAGACGGAACAAGTTGAAAACTCGGTTTTGCAAAATGAAGTAGAATTTTTGCGAAACGAAAATCAAAAACTGAAACGACGCAACGGTTACGAGTTTTCAATTTGTCACGTGGGAATTCAGTGCGAAACTGAAATGTTTCAGCCCAGCAAAGAAATTGAACTTCCGACAACCAAACAGCATGCTCAGAGCCAGAAATCCTTGGTGTTCAAACCAAACGGGAATAATTCTGGCACTGAAATAAAGCAAAAGACACACTCTGGTTTCAAGACCAAACCAGGATCAGGCCATGTAGCAAGTTTTCAGTATCGATCCAACAAATTTTCGAACTTTTTCATGCTGTTGTGTTTGTTTCTAGTGCCATGTTTTGCATGGCGGAACCTCAAAATTTAGCTTCAAAATTGCCTCAGTTCAAAACTGCAATCAGAGTAGGCTATGGGGTCGCCTTGGTACCTGACGGTCTAGTTATTTTACCATCAAATGTACAATACATCCCAGTAGTTTTACATGCTAAACCTTCGCAGATAAATGCTGAACGCTGGGATGAAGCCGGCTATACAAACACAACATGCGAAAGAAAAAAGTTTATACAATCGCATATAAAATCAGCAATACAAGATCTAGCGACGTCCTATGCAAACATCCTCGACACAGTGTTTTATTCAACCCTACTGAAAGATCTGTGTTCTAATGCAGGTCCAGGATTATGTACAGAGCCTAAGCGGACAAAACGATTCTTAGGGGCACTGTTCGCAGGCGGTGTAGGAATTCTAGGCACAGGAATAGGCATAGCAAACAGCATATACCTTGGAAAATTAGATCACCAAGTCAGCGCGTTAAATAAAGCCGTAACTTTGCTAACAGAGAATGCAAAACTTCGTACTGCGGCGCTGGAAAAGTTAACAGTAGCTAATGAGAAGCTAATAGCGTTCACTCATCACTCAGTTCAACACTTGCAAAAGCTGTTCAACGACATGTCGTGTGTATACACACAAATGGAAAGCTCGATCCACGCTGAAATGGCCGCGCATTCACTAAAAGAAGCAGTGAGACGTTTAATAGATGCATCAGTCACTGCTGCCACAGAAAGTAAGCTAAGTCCAGATTTGCTAGATGTCTCATCTCTCAGAAAATTGCTAAAAGAATACCCTGCTCTAAATGGCACCTTATTTGAACGAGAACCTTCTCTTTTGTATCATTTTTCGAACATTTATCCCGTAAAAATTGACATAGCAAATCTGACCTTTGCTTACATTCTAGAAGTACCAATTGCAGCCTATGCAGATTTACTGCCAACTTACCGCGCAATAAGCCTAGGTTGGAACGACCGCACATCACGATCGATTTTATCGTTACCAGATTTAAGGCCCGGAGTAACATTTAAAATTGAACTGCCTGCCTTCTTAGCAATGGCTAATTTCAATAAAAACTATCAAAACCCAAGTCCAATTTTGCACTCCAGTTTTATTTCTCTCAGCACACCATCTTGTCGCCGGCAGCCAGGGCTTTGGTTTTGCGAACCTCATGCACTTACGGTACCCCAAAATAATTATTGCCTCAAAGCCTTGTATGACAGGCAAGACAGTCGAATTCAAAAGCAATGCACGATAGTCATGTCTTCGTACCAAAACACAACAGAAATAGCGACCACAACCACCGGGGTTCTTATTCGAACAAACGAGTCTAGTGTACTAGTAACTAACAATCAGCAGAAGTTAATCCAAAGTACAAACGGATATCACGTTCAAGTTCCTGAATTTGGTGTTCTCTGGTTTTCGCACGATAACTATTCGATTCTCACGGTGGGTTCACATATAGTTCAATCTACGTTTAGTAAAATCCGTGATATTCAAGTAGATATTCTAGAAGAACCACCACTTCCTCTAAACGTAAGTTTTTCGCCTTTCATCCCGGACTGGACATCGCTTTCTACTGCTAAGGCAAATGTAAAAGCACTTCATCACCTAGTTCATACAATTGCAGATCAAACAGCACGTATAAATGTGTTCGGCTTTGATTCTTCCAACTCTAATTATATTCTCTATGGATCAATTGCCGGTGTCTGCATTCTTCTTCTGCTTGTGATGTTGTGGTTTTGTCGCCATCGAAAGCCCTCCTGTGGTAAACGCAACTCGCGATACCGACAACAACGCCGCGATGAAGGCAGCAGTGCAGAAGCCATCCAACTTCAAGATTTGCGATATCGTCATCGACAAAATTCCGGCAGTTCTTCTTCGGCATCAGGAGAATCTCGTTCAAAAAATGGTCAGCGACGACGTCACAGTTGGAACGAGAACGACACACTAACCAGACCATATCTCTGCAGTCTAGATCCTTTTAACGGTCTTCTCGTGTGGGTTCTTGTCAATGGACTAAGTATCAAGGCGCTTCTGGACACTGGAGCAAGCATAAGTCTTATGTCTGACGAATTTAGGCGTGAGGTTATTCCAAGGTCAACCTTTGTACCACTCTCACCTGCCGAGTTGCCGAATGTAAATTCAGCTTCAGGTCATCCACTGAATTTGAAAGGAATGGTTCTAGCCCCACTTAAGTTTAGAGAGAAACATGTCAAACATCCCTTTTACGTCGGCACGGACGCACAGCACTGTATTTTGGGGATGGATTTTATTTCAAAATATAGTCCACTGTTTGTCAACGCTAAAACAAGCCTGATTCGACTTGGCGAACAAGAACTAGAACCTGTAACAGCAAGCTCAGGATGTTTCCGCGTTTTTGCAAAAACGGATATTCACATTCCGCCATACAGTCAAGTATCTTTCCTGGCATTAGTGGCAACAAACAGCAATACTCTATCTGACATAGACTTCTATTTTGAGCCAAGAAAGAGCGACAAGTCGCAACAAGACTCCTTTTATATTGCTTCTGCTCTGGTTAGACCGAGTAATAAAACGATACCGGTTCGCGTTTGTAACCCCTACGCATCGCCAATGATTATATACAAAAACGAACGTGTTGGTACTATCAAACCTTCTAATACATGTTTACTGTGCAACATCACCTCAACTGAAATACCAACTAACCCAAAAACGAATACGGATCATCGAACACAATTAATTACAGCGATAGATGACATCAAATTTGATGATTGTGACTTAACGACAGAGCAAGTACAGAATCTACGTCAGCTACTGCAAGAAAATTATGACGTATTCTCAATAGATGAGCTGGATTTGGGATGCACGAATATACTTTCCCACAAAGTCGAACTTACCACAAACAAACCAATTCGCCTGCGACCACATCGACAACCGTTGTCACAACAAGAAGAAATGAAAAGACAAGTCGACAAATTAGTAAAAGCAGACGTCGTTCAACCATCTAATTCGCCATATGGAAGTCCATCGCTACTCGTAGCGAAGAAAGACGGTACATTTCGATTTGTCGTAGATTATCGCAAATTGAATGCGATTACTGTTCCCGACAGCTATCCACTGCCAAGATGTGACGATAGTTTTGATCGCGTCGGTCGAGAAAGTCCTCGTTATTTTAGTGTACTAGACTGTAATGCAGGATTTTGGCAAGTGCCACTTGATGAGGATAGTTCCAATAAAACAGCTTTTGTCACACCACATGGTTCCTTTCAATGGAAACGAATGCCAATGGGTCTAACAAACAGTCCTGCGACTTTTCAACGACTAATGGACCTATTATTAAGCGGACTCAATTGGGACTGTTGTCTCGTTTACATGGATGACGTGATCGTATTTTCCAAAACAATCGGTCTTCATTTTGAACATTTGCAACTTCTGTTCGATCGATTCCGCGAAGCTAATTTGAAATTTAAGCTAAAGAAATGCAAGTTTGCTCGCACCAAAGTAGAATTTTTAGGCCACATCATTTCACGTGAAGGTATTCAGGCAAGTCCTTCAAAAGTTGAAAAAGTAAAAAATAGTCGCGTGCCATCTAATGTATCGGAAGTTCGCCAATTTTTGGGTTTAGTAAATTATTACAGAAAATTCATCAAGGGTCTAGCTTCCATCGCTGAGCCATTAATTTCTCTAACTAGAAAATCCACATCATT
>JASANF010021042.1:0-15241 GCA_030248245.1 Trissonchulus sp. WLG1_4
AAAAACGCTAAAATTTTCAACTGTCATATTTTTTTTATTTTCGTATGTAGTTCGAGTCTCAAAGGCGAAATATGACTTTTTACGTGCAAAAACGGTCAATTTTTACCCAAAAAGTACTAAAATACACACTTTTAAAAATTTACACAACAGACCCTTAATTTACACAGCAAATTTCTAATTTACACATCGTTTACACAGTGCCGATTTTGAAAAAACCTTGATAAAAATAATATGCATATATGTATTGTATATAACTGAATACTGACATTCACAGTGTTTAAATAAAGTGAACCATGAGTATATTGTACAATGTACAACCTAATAGTGTAGTGATAGTCGCGTGGTGTAGGCTTGAGCTATTAAATCAATGCGCATAATTTGTGTCGTTTCAATATTTTGGTCTTTGGGGTCAATATTTCTATTTGAGATAATAACTGAACGCTACCTGCTGTCTGGGCCGATGAAGGAAGACCCACTGGCTAGTCGACTGGCATCACCCCTCTTCCAAACCCTGCTGGTCACCTGGGTCAGAGCCAACCTCAATGTTTACGTCAGTCCAGAAATGTGGGACTGTCTGCTGCAGTGTCTGCAACAGATGGTCAATCAGTGGGAACAGTTGGTGGAAGAGTGGGCCAAAATTATGGAGAGCATGACGAGAGCACTCAGTTATCAGGTATAATAATTGTGAGCTTGAGGAGACATGTGCCGAATAGAATAGCTACTCCGTGAGGACGGCCGCATGGGCGGCCGGCGTATGTAGCATCCTGCCGCGAAGCCGGGGGAAACAAAGAAGAAGAAATAGAATAGCTTCAAGAAAGAGTTATTGGGAGCTGGGAGTGCTAGTCCCACGACGTTAAATTATTTTTTCTTTGTGAAGTTGTGGCAGTTTGTGGGATGGTATTTTGGCCACTGACGTCAACGGAATTGGGCGGTATCTACTAGATGCGGTTGTTTTGAGCAAGCTAGAGTGAAGAAACTATATGCAGGCCTAAGCTTCGGCCGAAATTTTAGTATTTTTGAAAAATTTGCTAAAAGAAAGAAAGAAAAATGAATTCTGGGATTTCAGGTTTATGGTGTCAACTTGGCGGACCCGCCACTGGCCAAACTCTCCGAGCCAAGGATCCAGCGTGTGCGAGCCGGGACGGGCAGCAGTTTGGAGGACTCCAAGGGGCGATCACAATCTGTCTACGATGAACGAACTAAGCCTGGCTTTTCGCGAGGCTGGAGTCTGAAAGAACCGCCGCGCACCGTCAAGGCCTTGCTGGCAAATACCACTAGTCTTGGCGGCCTGGGCCGAACTTATGAAGAGAATGTAAGTTATAAAGCAAATTCTAAATGTCAAACAATTAAACATGGATTACGGCATTGGTATAACAGACTAAACTGTTCATTTAGAGGGGGTGGGGCAGCGGTAGTCTCCATTCAGCAAGTTTGAATTTGAGACAAAATTTGAATTTGAAGAGTAGCAGTAGTAGGTTTTTTTCGGTAACGGCTGGTTAAACCCTATGTGAGCCATCAGGAGCAGTTCTCTTAGCTTCATTAAACAATCGGTTTTCTCAACTTTCTGCAGGAAGACCTAGTGATCTTGTTCAGGGTCATTTTTAGGAATAAATATTAGCAAGAGTACATACGGGGTTATGGGTGTCCTATTACGTACTCTGGGTATTAGCGTTTCCCATTGTGTTTCTTTCGTTCTGTCCCATGGGTTTCAGTAGTACCCTTTATAAACCATCAGCCCTGATTGTTTTGTTTCAGTACTGTTCAAGCGGCGACGATGTGGCCAGCAGCACAGCCAGCGCAGCGGACAGCGGCAATATGACTGGCGGCGACTACTCCACGCACTATCGCAAGTCAGCGCCCAGCAGCGTGAACGAGGACACGGGATCCTCTCGCTCCGCCTCCCTGTGTATTCTGGAGCACGGGGAAGGATCGTCCGGCTCGGAACAGGAGAACAGTGCCATTCGGCTTGGGGCTCAGGCCTCGTATAATCAGGGATATCAGAGTTTGGAAGATGATGCGAGTGTTGAGGTGTGAAAACGATTGATAATTGTTTTGGAAATAATTTATATTAATAAAATAAAGTTAATTATAAAAAAAACAAACAAATATTCTGAAAATTTTTTGTGAGCATTGCAAATGTATAGGTGACAATATCAGTGAATTATTACATAATACAGTTTGAGTTTTTTGGGTCATTTTTTTCCACAACTTACTGCCCAATCAAATTTTTGGAAACTTGTCAGATTCAATCAAACAAGCCTTCAGACACGTAAAAACTTGAAAAAACGAAGCGAACGTGGAAAAAAGCAACAACTAAATAAGCATGCGAAGTTATTGGTTTTCGCGGCACGACATGCTTCATGCAGACGCTAAATAAGAAAATTTAGTACGATTGTTTTGTATTTCAGGAAGGCCTTGAAGATGATCCCTCTTTCGACGGCAGCACGCTGTTGTCATCCAACACCACCGATTCTGGCTCCGTGGAAAAAGACGCACATTCTATTTTCGACCGAGACTCCCTGACGCCTTCCCCTGTTCCGGGCGAGGAGGATTTCTCTGAAGACGGCGTCTCTTTAACCGGAGGAACGCCCGGGTCTGATACCCCCTCTTGCGGCCCTGCGGAGGCTGTACACGATATTGTCAAGTGCAGTGCCAAGGCACAGAACACTACTATTGATACCAGCGTTATGGCCGGTGGTGACGTTCAGGTACTATTAAGGTTTTTTGGTATTTTTTATTTTTGTTTGTATTATAGACTGGATTAAATTAGATGTGTTATGTCATAAAGACTGACCTTATGCTAACGTTTTGAATATCTGACTGAGAATTCAAACGGGTTTTTGTGGAAGACAACCTGCTTTGTAGTTACTAAAAGGGTAGGAATAGTTGTTTGAGATTTTTGACTAAATGTGGAGCTGTCCAATAGGTGAATGTTTTTAGTCAAATATTATTTCAAGCAGGCTTTTTGTGATTTGCTGCATTTCTTGTTTTTTTTTCACACAGCACAGGTAGTTTGAAAAGAACCACTTTTGACCTTTTTGAGAAGCTTTTTCATGAGGTTGTTTGCTAAATTTTAGGGTTGGATGCCAGAAGTAGCGATTGTGCTGTGGCGCCGAACCTTGGGGATCTTGGGAGACGTGAATCGTGTGAAAAATCCATCCATTCATCAGAGTATCATGCAGCACCTCTCGCATACGGTGGATTTGTTGATTACCATACGTGAAAATCAGGGGGTGCCCTTAGATCACTATTCCGGCGCTTATGTTACCAAGCCATCCCGACTGCCCCCCCCTGGATTTCATGCTCCCTTGGCTTTTTGGAGCCCTACAGTTACCCCCTGCCCAGTATAGCCAGAGTCATCGCATAGCCATCCAGTGTCTGTGTAGAATAATGCTAAGGCGTCATGATCAAATGCCTGGTGAAGAAGCCCTGCTAGAATTCTACATGGCTCTCCATCGTATCCTAAGCAGTCGTGACGAACGCTTGCTTAGCGCTGCCCTAGAAGTTTGCGCTGGTAAACTGTTCTGTCTCCAACTGCCGGCCTGCAGTCTGCTGCTGTTTGACTGCGTCCGGGCCTGTCGCCTGGTCCTGGACTCGGTCAATCCGCACGTGGTCAAAGTCCATGCCATTAGTCTGCTCTCGTCCATGATTGGCTATGCGGAGGTGGTGAAGGATGGGACGCCGGTGTTCAATGCCAACACAGCTGACATTGCCTATGTGCCCTGTGCCCAGCTGGAAATGGTGATTCTGAATGAACTGGTTCACGCTGTCAGTCCGGACTTCAATGAGCAAATTCGCTGTCTCTCGCTCAGGGCTCTGGGCCTATTGATTCATCGGATTTTCGGCCGGTCACGCCAGAATCTACAACTAGACGACTACCAGCGGACCATCTGGCAAACTTCGCTTAATACTGTCCTTTATCAGCTGAGCGCTGGCGAACCGGCTGTGTCAATGTGCGCCTGTGACGTTCTGCAACCATTGGCAGATTCCATTGAGCCTCTGGTCAAGGTGGACCCCCGGGTGCCGGCCAAAATCACCGAACTGCTCTGCTCGACGCTGATTGACGCTGTCAGCTCCATGCGTCGGTCCAGCGTCAGCTATAGACGCGATCAGCGGGTGGATCTGAGCTGTACTCTGCTGATGGCCATTTGCGAATGGTGTATCCGGTGTCCGGTCAAAGTGTTGGCCAGTCCGGCCTCAGACCCAAGTCGACTGCTATTGGACTTTGTCTCCGAAGTGGTCATTCATTGCACTGAAATGGATCCTGGCGCTATGACGCGTTCCCAGTGGGATACAGTGCGCTCTGCGGGCCATTTTGTGCTGCATTATCTGGCGTGGTATCTGGGGCGGTGGCCCCTCACTCCCTTGGCTACTTCGGCCCTGCCCAGTGACTCAGAGTTTAAGATGGATGCTAATCTACGCGCTACTTTTTCGTATCAAATGCATAGCTCGGTTTTAAGCCTGGAAACGTCGGATGTGTCGTTAGAACGATGCAGGCTGACTGTCACTACGCCTGCAGGGAAATTGGTCTTTCAGGCTGCCGTACCTCAAATTTCAGCCGACTCTAGTGATCATCAAACGGAGGATCAAATTTTGATGAATGAACACTTGCTACAGGCCAGCGCACAAGTCAAATCTAGTCATTCAACGGATCAGGTTCATAGTAGTGGTAGTCATCATCAGAATAGTAACAACAATAATGATAAAGCAATGATGGATCCTATTGCTCTGGAGGTTAATAAACTGATTTCTGACTGCAGCGAAGTGGTTAGCGCTTTAGCTGAGACGAATGTACGCACACAGGTGGCTGAAATGGCGGCGCTAGTAGAAGAAGCCAGTCAAGATGAGTCTAAGCCGACGTCGGGGACATTATCGTCGATGTCGAAAAATTTTCCTCCCAACTTTGCCGATGCACGTCAGCCTAGAAATATCACCGGTCGAGAAATTGCACGACTGCTTGCGTATGATCTGAATTTGCTGCGCGTTGAACTGATGCAGCATAAAAGCGTAACTCTGCTGGAACAAACTGAGCCACTGGCTCGTGAGCTGAAACATCTGGATCAACAGATCAGCTGCTCTGAAACCCACAAAGTGGCCGTAATTTATGTGGCCGAAGGCCAAGAGGACAGACAGTCGATTTTGGCCAATACTCACGGGTCTCCGGCCTTTGAGCGATTTTTGGCCGGCCTAGGCTGGACCGTAGATTTGGCCAGCCATACAGGCTACATGGGCGGGCTGCCCTCAAATTTGCCCGGAGCCAAATCCCTATATTATGCTTCCCCATTGGTGTCCTTAATGTACCATGTGTCATCTATGTTACCGTTTGGTAAGCTGTTGCCATATTCTTTCTCCTTGAGAAAGTCCATATTTCTCCTTGAGTCCTTAAGAATTGGCCTAAGCTCTGGTTTTTATTCAGCCGTCGCTCTTAGTATTGTGTAGTAAATTTGTGAGAACATAGGGACAGGGACAATAATTTTCCGGGCCATTTATTTTGCAGCATTGTACCCTCCCCCCTTGGTGGAACCCCCCCTCCCCTGAGCCACTAATTTATGACCTTTCCTCCCCCGAGACGGACGCAATTTTCACAATTTTGTCAATTTTTTGCCAAAATTGAGGTAAAAATCCCTCAAATTTCATCAAAAAACTCATTTTTTGGCTGCCAAGTGCAAAAATACTTGTTTATACTGACCAAAGAGATCTCGGCCGAAAAGTTCCTTTTTTTTCGAAAAACCTTCCCCCCTCTGTTACCACTGGCGGGACCTCCCCTCCCTCCCCTGGGACCAAATTTTTGGCGGTGTCTTCCCCCCCCCCCGCCCCCACCCCAACTACGTCATGTATGAGCATAACCATCCGAGCTTGAAACCACCCGGGCATATTTTCAGATACGATGAACAAGAAACTGAAGCATATTGGCAATGACGAAGTGCACATCGTGTGGTCGGAGCACTGGAGAGACTATCGACGCAGCAGCATTCCCACCGAGTTCAGTGACGTCATTCTGGTCCTCTATCCGTTGCCTAATAATCTGTTCAGGTTCGCTGGGGAGGGGACTAACGTTGTTATTGTGATGGACCGTGATCCAATCATATTAAAACACGTTTTGTGTACACAGCAGTGCGTGGAATGATCAATATTGACTGTGGAGAGAGGGAGTGGAGTCCTGTTACGGAAAAAATAGTAGACCTTCTTTAGTACACTGTAGATTGGATTTAGCCTATCAAAAAGTCTTAAACCTCTTAAACAGTGGTGGATGGCTGACATCAGGTCAGGCATTGGCAATAACTCTTCAAATTTGTAGAATCTAACTGGCTTTTCAAATCCGTTATTCACTGATTGGTAAACATAGTCGCAATTAGTAATGCTATAGCGAAATAATACAGCTTTGTTCTTTATCCTGTTTCAGGATTCATATCGAAACCAAAACGGATACGCTGCCCGCCTTTGGTCCCCTGTTCGATGGAGCGGTGGTGAACGGTGACATCCTTCCCCGCCTAGTTCGGGCCACAGCCATAAACGCCAGCCGGGCCTGTGGGTCCATCAAACGACAGACCATTCCAGGGTTTATGCGGTTTTTTGAGGCCCGTTGTGCCCATTTGGCCGAAATGCAAGACCGACTGGTGAAACCCATGAGTTTTCGAGATTTCCTGAAGAAAGCACTGCTTTTAGGCGCCGCTGGGGGGAATAGCAGTAGTGGTGGCGGCCAGGGTCAGTCGGAGACGAAGGAAGATCTGTATGAAGTTTGATTTGGTTACAACTGAAGGTGGAATGCATAAAGGCAGTCTTACTGGAAGCGCAGTTAGGCGCCCTCAATTGGAAAGTGTATGATCGTGTTCTGTAGTCGTATTAGACGATGTGCTTGGGTATTCGACTGGCTTTATGGTTACCACCGTTAGTTTCAGTAAAGTAGTTGTGCTTTATCAGTTACAGGTGTTGCAATATTGTTGTGTTGGTGTTGTCATGTTGGTATTTATTGCACTAGTTTGAAAACAGGCAGTCTGACTGATTTTTTTGTCTTTGTAATGCTGTTATGTTTTCAGCGTGAACTTTGGCATTAGGTTTTAGTGATCTAGGATTGGATTTTGGACTCGGTGTAAAATTATTTTTAAAATTACGTGGGAACTAGTATTTTATGCGGAAAATGGAAAATATTCTAAGACACAATTGTGTTGGCTCACGAATGGTTATGTTTTGTATTGTTTTATAATTTATTCTTGAATGTAGTTGTGCCTGCTTTTGTGAAATGCATGAAGATTATTTTTATTACAGTTATAGTATCTTTTGTTCTTTGCACTGCGTTATTTGTACTTTATATTGAAGTATTGAATATATTATGGCTAGAGCGTCGGCACTCAAATTTGGCTGGCCTAAAAAACGGCCATTTTTTGACATTTCGCTTTCGAATTGTAAAAGCAATTGAAAATACATATCGAAAATCCGGATAATACGATTTTGCGAATACATGTGAGCTGGTACTATGCCAAATTTCAGCCTGATTGGCTTGATGTGGTTTGTGTTAGAACTGTCCAACTAAGGGCCAACTTTTAGCCTTTTTTGCGTACTTTTGCCTATGTAAATACACTGACAAACGCACTGAACCAAAAGGGCACCTTCAAGCTTAATTGTTCTTATCTGAGGTTCGGGTGCCTTGGAGGAGTAACATACGTGAAAATAAGCAAAATTGGAGAACTTTGATTTTTGACCTGGGTAGCCCCCCCTTAAATGAATATCTCTTACTACAGTCTGACCAAAGAATGTTGACCACTGAGAGAAAACGAAATATGTGATTACATTACAAAATCAGCTAATTTCAGCCATGAAGATTGCGAGAAGGACGCCGCTTGTTTTCTCTCAGTGTTCAACATCTTTGGTCAGACTAGGTTAAAAATTAATTAAAATGTTATTCTACAAAATTCTTACTCCAGCACTGACTTTGAATCACATTCAAAACGTCAACACCAACAAGCCATAATATATTCAATACTTCAATATAAAGTACAAATAACGCAGTGCAAAGAACAAAAGCATACTATAACTGTAATAAAAATAATCTTCATGCATTTCACAAAAGCAGGCACAACTACATTCAAGAATAAATTATAAAACAATACAAAACATAAACATTCGTGAGCCAACACAATATTGTGTCTTAGAATATTTTCCATTTTCCGCATAAAATAATAGTTCCCACATAATTTTAAAAATAATTTTACACCGAGTCAAAAATCCAATCCTAGATCACTAAAACCAAGAGTACATAATAGCGTCTCACTCTTTATAGAAGAAGAGTGAGACACTCTCCAGCCTGCCTGTGTTCTAGCACAGGCAGATGCGCTGGTCGTTTTCAGGCCACATGTTGACATTCTATGCAACATGTGACTGGCCAATCAGAAGCGAGCTTCTATTCTCTGATTGGCAGACGCCTGCGCACGTGCTCCAATCATAAAACGGGATAGGGATAAAGGTTAATAACTAATTATTTATTCATAGTCTGCTTGTAAAAACATTAAAAAAGGTTTGCAGATACCTTTGGGGATATTTTGGCAAACTTTCAGCGAAAATTGATTGAGAAACTTTGAAGAAATTCAGAAAAGTTTATATCTCAAAAGTTTCTCAATCAATTTCGCTGAAAGTTTGCCAAAATATCCCCAAAGGTATTTGCAAACCTTTTTTAATGTTTTTACAAGCAGACTATGAATAAATAATTAGTTATTAAGCTTTTATCCCTATCTTAATGCTTATCAACGCATCAGCGATTATATACTAAAGTGTGTTACGCAGGGAATCTACGCGCTGATTGGCCAGTCACATGTTGCATAGAGCCATAGAATGTCAACATGTAGCCTGAAAACGACCAGCGCATCTGCCTGTGCTGGAACACAGGCAGGCTGGAGAGTGTGTCACTCTTCTTCTATATAGAGTGAGAAGTTATTATGTACTCTTGCTAAAACCTAATGCCAAAGTTCACGCTGAAAACATAACAGCATTACAAGGACAAAAAAATCTGTCAGACTGCCTGTTTTCAAACTAGTGCAATAAATACCAACATGACAACACCAACACAACAATATTACAACACCTGTAACTGATAAAGCACAACAACTTTACTGAAACTAACGGTGGTAACCATAAAGCCAGTCGAATACCCAAGCACATCGTCTAATACGACTACAGAACACGATCATACACTTTCCAGTTGAGGGCGCCTAACTGCGCTTCCAGTAAGACTGCCTTTATGCATTCCACCTTCAGTTGTAACCAAATCAAACTTCATACAGATCTTCCTTCGTCTCCGACTGACCCTGGCCGCCACCACTACCGCTATTCCCCCCAGCGGCGCCTAAAAGCAGTGCTTTCTTTAGGAAATCTCGAAAACTCATGGGTTTCACCAGTCGGTCTTGCATTTCGGCCAAATGGGCACAACGGGCCTCAAAAAACCGCATAAACCCTGGAATGGTCTGTCGTTTGATGGACCCACAGGCCCGGCTGGCGTTTATGGCTGTGGCCCGAACTAGGCGGGGAAGGATGTCACCGTTCACCACCGCTCCATCGAACAGGGGACCAAAGGCGGGCAGCGTATCCGTTTTGGTTTCGATATGAATCCTGAAACAGGATAAAGAACAAAGCTGTGTTATTTCGCTATAGCATTACTAATTGCAACTATGTTTACCAATCAGTGAATAAAGGATTTCAAAAGCCAGTTAGATTCTACAAATTTGAAAAGTTGTTGCTAATGCCTGACCTGATGTCAGCCATCCACCACTGTGAGGTTTAAAACTTTTTGAATGGCCAAATCCAATCTACACTGTACTAAAGAAGGTCTAATATTTTTTCCGTAACAGGATTCCCCTCCCTCTCTCCACACTCAATATTGATCATTCCACGCACTGCTGTGTACACAAAACGTCTTGTAATACGATTGGATCACGGTCCATCACAATAACAACGTTAGTCCCCTCCCCAGCGAACCTGAACAGATTATTGGGCAACGGATAGAGGACCAGAATGACGTCACTGAACTCGGTGGGAATGCTGCTGCGTCGATAGTCTCTCCAGTGCTCCGACCACACGATGTGCACTTCGTCATTGCCAATATGCTTCAGTTTCTTGTTCATCGTATCTGAAAATATGCCCGGGTGGTTTCAAGCCCGGATGGTTATGCTCATACATGACGTAGTTGGGGTGGGGGCGGGGGGGGGGGGGAAGACACCGCCAAAAATTTGGTCCCAGGGGAGGGAGGGGAGGTCCCGCCAGTGGTAACAGAGGGGGGTAGGTTTTTCGAAAAAAAAGGAACTTTTCGGCCAAGATCTCTTTAGTCAGTATAAACAAGTATTTTTGCACTTGGCAGTTAAAAAATGAGTTTTTTGATGAAATTTGAGGGATTTTTACCTTAATTTTGGCCAAAAATTGACAAAATTGTGAAAATTGCGTCCGTCTCGGGGGAGGGGAGGTCAAAAATTAGACTCAGGGGAGGGGGGGTTCCACCAAGGGGGGAGGGTACCTAAAATTTTGGTTCTTTTACATATGGTTATAACCGTTACGCTAGCCGTATCGTCTTGTCCTCAGGCAGTTCACGAAAACTATGTGGCCAAAACGATACAACTTTTTTACACAAAAAAAAGTTGGCCTCAGTTTCATTTGGATGCAAAAAATAGGCCAAAAATTTCTATCAATGCTGCAAAATAAATGCCCGGAAAATTATTGTCCCTGTCCCTATGTTCTCACAAATTTACTACACAATACTAAGAGCGACGGCTGAATAAAAACCAGAGCTTAGGCCAATTCTTAAGGACTCAAGGAGAAATATGGACTTTCTCAAGGAGAAAGAATATGGCAACAGCTTACCAAACGGTAACATAGATGACACATGATACATTAAGGACACCAATGGGGAAGCATAATATAGGGATTTGGCTCCGGGTAAATTTGAGGGCAGCCCGCCCATGTAGCCTGTATGGCTGGCCAAATCTACGGTCCAGCCTAGGCCGGCCAAAAATCGCTCAAAGGCCGGAGACCCGTGAGTATTGGCCAAAATCGACTGTCTGTCCTCTTGGCCTTCGGCCACATAAATTACGGCCACTTTGTGGGTTTCAGAGCAGCTGATCTGTTGATCCAGATGTTTCAGCTCCCGAGCCAGTGGCTCAGTTTGTTCCAGCAGAGTCACGCTTTTATGCTGCATCAGTTCAACGCGCAGCAAATTCAGATCATACGCAAGCAGTCGTGAAATTTCTCGACCGGTGATATTTCGAGGCTGACGTGCATCGGCAAAGTTGGGAGGAAAATTTTTCGACATCGACGATAATGTCCCCGACGTCGGCTTAGACTCATCTTGACTGGCTTCTTCTACTAGCGCCGCCATTTCAGCCACCTGTGTGCGTACATTCGTCTCAGCTAAAGCGCTAGCCACTTCGCTGCAGTCAGAAATCAGTTTGTTAACCTCCAGAGCAATAGGATCCATCATTGCTTTATCATTATTGTTGTTACTATTCTGATGATGACTACCACTACTATGAACCTGATCCGTTGAATGACTAGATTTGACTTGTGCGCTGGCCTGTAGTAAGTGTTCATTCATCAAAATTTGATCCTCCGTTTGATGATCACTAGAGTCGGCTGAAATTTGAGGTACGGCAGCCTGAAAGACCAATTTCCCTGCAGGCGTAGTGACAGTCAGCCTGCATCGTTCTAACGACACATCCGACGTTTCCAGGCTTAAAACCGAGCTATGCATTTGATACGAAAAAGTGGCGCGTAGATTAGCATCCATCTTAAACTCTGAGTCACTGGGCAGGGCCGAAGTAGCCAAGGGAGTGAGGGGCCACCGCCCCAGATACCACGCCAGATAATGCAGCACAAAATGGCCCGCAGAGCGCACTGTATCCCACTGGGAACGCGTCATAGCGCCAGGATCCATTTCAGTGCAATGAATGACCACTTCGGAGACAAAGTCCAATAGCAGTCGACTTGGGTCTGAGGCCGGACTGGCCAACACTTTGACCGGACACCGGATACACCATTCGCAAATGGCCATCAGCAGAGTACAGCTCAGATCCACCCGCTGATCGCGTCTATAGCTGACGCTGGACCGACGCATGGAGCTGACAGCGTCAATCAGCGTCGAGCAGAGCAGTTCGGTGATTTTGGCCGGAACCCGGGGGTCCACTTTGACCAGAGGCTCAATGGAATCTGCCAATGGTTGCAGAACGTCACAGGCGCACATTGACACAGCCGGTTCGCCAGCGCTCAGCTGATAAAGGACAGTATTAAGCGAAGTTTGCCAGATGGTCCGCTGGTAGTCGTCTAGTTGTAGATTCTGGCGTGACCGGCCGAAAATCCGATGAATCAATAGGCCCAGAGCCCTGAGCGAGAGACAGCGAATTTGCTCATTGAAGTCCGGACTGACAGCGTGAACCAGTTCATTCAGAATCACCATTTCCAGCTGGGCACAGGGCACATAGGCAATGTCAGCTGTGTTGGCATTGAACACCGGCGTCCCATCCTTCACCACCTCCGCATAGCCAATCATGGACGAGAGCAGACTAATGGCATGGACTTTGACCACGTGCGGATTGACCGAGTCCAGGACCAGGCGACAGGCCCGGACGCAGTCAAACAGCAGCAGACTGCAGGCCGGCAGTTGGAGACAGAACAGTTTACCAGCGCAAACTTCTAGGGCAGCGCTAAGCAAGCGTTCGTCACGACTGCTTAGGATACGATGGAGAGCCATGTAGAATTCTAGCAGGGCTTCTTCACCAGGCATTTGATCATGACGCCTTAGCATTATTCTACACAGACACTGGATGGCTATGCGATGACTCTGGCTATACTGGGCAGGGGGTAACTGTAGGGCTCCAAAAAGCCAAGGGAGCATGAAATCCAGGGGGGGCAGTCGGGATGGCTTGGTAACATAAGCGCCGGAATAGTGATCTAAGGGCACCCCCTGATTTTCACGTATGGTAATCAACAAATCCACCGTATGTGAGAGGTGCTGCATGATACTCTGATGAATGGATGGATTTTTCACACGATTCACGTCTCCCAAGATCCCCAAGGTTCGGCGCCACAGCACAATCGCTACTTCTGGCATCCAACCCTAAAATTTAGCAAACAACCTCATGAAAAAGCTTCTCAAAAACGTCAAAAGTGGTTCTTGTCAAACTACCTGTGCTGTGTGAAAAAAACAAGAAATGCAGCAAATCACAAAAAGCCTGCTTGAAATAATATTTGACTAAAAACATTCACCTATTGGACAGCTCCACATTTAGTCAAAAATCTCAAACAACTATTCCTACCCTTTTAGTAACTACAAAGCAGGTTGTCTTCCACAAAAACCCGTTTGAATTCTCAGTCAGATATTCAAAACGTTAGCATAAGGTCAGTCTTTATGACATAACACATCTAATTTAATCCAGTCTATAATACAAACAAAAATAAAAAATACCAAAAAACCTTAATAGTACCTGAACGTCACCACCGGCCATAACGCTGGTATCAATAGTAGTGTTCTGTGCCTTGGCACTGCACTTGACAATATCGTGTACAGCCTCCGCAGGGCCGCAAGAGGGGGTATCAGACCCGGGCGTTCCTCCGGTTAAAGAGACGCCGTCTTCAGAGAAATCCTCCTCGCCCGGAACAGGGGAAGGCGTCAGGGAGTCTCGGTCGAAAATAGAATGTGCGTCTTTTTCCACGGAGCCAGAATCGGTGGTGTTGGATGACAACAGCGTGCTGCCGTCGAAAGAGGGATCATCTTCAAGGCCTTCCTGAAATACAAAACAATCGTACTAAATTTTCTTATTTAGCGTCTGCATGAAGCATGTCGTGCCGCGAAAACCAATAACTTCGCATGCTTATTTAGTTGTTGCTTTTTTCCACGTTCGCTTCGTTTTTTCAAGTTTTTACGTGTCTGAAGGCTTGTTTGATTGAATCTGACAAGTTTCCAAAAATTTGATTGGGCAGTAAGTTGTGGAAAAAAATGACCCAAAAAACTCAAACTGTATTATGTAATAATTCACTGATATTGTCACCTATACATTTGCAATGCTCACAAAAAATTTTCAGAATATTTGTTCGTTTTTTTTATAATTAACTTTATTTTATTAATATAAATTATTTCCAAAACAATTATCAATCGTTTTCACACCTCAATACTCGCATCATCTTCCAAACTCTGATATCCCTGATTATACGAGGCCTGAGCACCAAGCCGAATGGCACTGTTCTCCTGTTCCGAGCCGGACGATCCTTCCCCGTGCTCCAGAATACACAGGGAGGCGGAGCGAGAGGATCCCGTGTCCTCGTTCACGCTGCTGGGCGCTGACTTGCGATAGTGCGTGGAGTAGTCGCCGCCAGTCATATTGCCGCTGTCCGCTGCGCTGGCTGTGCTGCTGGCCACATCGTCGCCGCTTGAACAGTACTGAAACAAAACAATCAGGGCTGATGGTTTATAAAGGGTACTACTGAAACCCATGGGACAGAACGAAAGAAACACAATGGGAAACGCTAATACCCAGAGTACGTAATAGGACACCCATAACCCCGTATGTACTCTTGCTAATATTTATTCCTAAAAATGACCCTGAACAAGATCACTAGGTCTTCCTGCAGAAAGTTGAGAAAACCGATTGTTTAATGAAGCTAAGAGAACTGCTCCTGATGGCTCACATAGGGTTTAACCAGCCGTTACCGAAAAAAACCTACTACTGCTACTCTTCAAATTCAAATTTTGTCTCAAATTCAAACTTGCTGAATGGAGACTACCGCTGCCCCACCCCTCTAAATGAACAGTTTAGTCTGTTATACCAATGCCGTAATCCATGTTTAATTGTTTGACATTTAGTATTTGCTTTATAACTTACATTCTCTTCATAAGTTCGGCCCAGGCCGCCAAGACTAGTGGTATTTGCCAGCAAGGCCTTGACGGTGCGCGGCGGTTCTTTCAACTCCAGCCTCGCGAAAAGCCAGGCTTAGTTCGTTCATCTCGTAGACAGATTGTGATCGCCCCTTGGAGTCCTCCAAACTGCTGCCCGTCCCGGCTCGCACACGCTGGATCCTTGGCTCGGAGAGTTTGGCCAGTGGCGGGTCCGCCAAGTTGACACCATAACACCTGAAATCCCAGAATTCATTTTTCTTTTCTTTCTTTTAGCAAATTTTTCAAAAATACTAAAATTTCGGCCGAAGCTTAGGCCTGCATATAGTTTCTTCACTCTAGCTTGCTCGAAACGACCCGCATCTAGTAGATACCGCC